>JARACY010002879.1:0-38217 GCA_029255725.1 Scrobipalpa atriplicella
AGACTAGTAAACTAAAATGTACACGACTAAAAATCACAAATAAGAATATAAATGCGTATTGCGTAGTTTTATATAGCCGCAGAACTCTAAGAGTATGACTTATGTTATGATGACAAAAGCCATGGTCTTTCAAAGCTTGTGAGATGACTAAAAACTCAAAATACATGAAAGCTAATAATGTTAAGCCACATAAAAATTCGTTTCATTAAATAAAAATCTTACTTCAACTTTGTTTTTTGATATTTCTTCAGTTGTTGTGCAGTAATCAGTACTTACCTTATCTTATTCAATTCAATTTCTAAATGATCCTTCATCACCCGTTCGTCGCCGGTTTGGTAACCACATTTCGGACAACAGAAGTCTGCATTATTGGGAGCGCCAAGTTGACCGAACGCCTGTACTAGAAGCTCCGTCTCTTTTTCTCCAGGCGGCCTGGGAGCTGGCTCAGATGTCTTTTCAACGGTTTTAGCCGGCGTAGATGTCGAAGGTTTTTCAACTTGTATCTTTTGTCTTGCCAGGTTCGATTTGTTAGTTTCTATGATAGCTGCCTGATGATCCAGCACTTTGTTCACCCATCTTTCGATACGCGTATCTGCATCGAGCTCTATAGGCTCGATCGCCCGGCTTTGCCTATGCTCGGTGACCATGTGGTCGTGTAAGCCCGTCTTGTGGAATGCTTTGTAGCAACAGATACTGCACGCCCATCTGTAATTGAATAGGTATATCATTAGGGTCTAAAATTCTTATCTTAAACTAGACAACAACAACAGTACAAGTATTTGGATGTCTCTTTGGGATTATACTTACTTTCGATATTGCAGCTCTTCGTACAAGTGCGACTGCATTGCCTCTTTATTGTCCTCGGTAACTATCTTACACAAGGGGCATTTGAACTTTAAGCCATTGGGATCGCAGATTTCACCGTATTTTTTGCACAATGCCTCCATTGACTCCTCTGTGACAGGATCAACCACTTCTTCTTTAACAATGTTTAGATTTATATTGTAGCTAGTAGTCGCTGGGAGAACTGGTTGCAGTAGTGAAGTTAAAACGCTTTGTTCGGCACTTTCAGGCTCTTCAGTCTTCACTTCTGTGTCTGGATTTTCCATCTTCTGTCGCTGCTTTATCCATCTGGGAGTTCCGTCTTTTTCATCGGGGATCGACCCTTCTCGGTAATAATAGTAGAAAACATCCTCATTGTTTTCAGGATGGGATTTCGTCTTATGCTTGGTCACATTTTCTAGGGTAGAAGTCCTGAATGGGCAAGCTGGACATTTGAATTGCATTTTACTGCTGTGGGTTTTGGCGCAATGTTCGATTACTTCAGGGCGCAACATGCTCTTGAAGGCGCACAATCCGCACTTCCAGGGTTTAAGGTCCATGGTAGGAGCAGTGTTGCTGACCTGCGATATTCCAACTTGCGATGATGCACCAGTAGACTCTTCCCTAACGACCATTATGTGACCTGAGCCTTTGTGAACTTCAGCCAAATGTTTTTCTAAAACTTTTTTAAGGTAGTGGTAGTAAGTACACGCCGAGCAGGCATACAGACGAATATCGTGCATTTTTAAATGCGCAATTATTCTAGAAGCTGTCAGGGGCTTTGATGTGTCCAAATGTTGGTAAGGCGGGCAGTGCACACAGTGGAAATCATTCGAACCTGCGTGTAAAGTCTCCCAATGGCATTTAAGCATCGCCTCATCGACTGAAATATAGGAACATCCTTTGGCACCGCAAGTATGGCGTTGTCTATCTGGCACATACTTGGGATATCGTGTTGCAGCTTCCGGAGGGATATGCAATGTCACTGAAGGTGCCGATTTCTCAGCAACTCTTGCAATTTCACTTGAGCTCGATGCGAGGTTGATCATCTTGTCGAAATGTTTCTCGTTAGTCTCGAGGTGCGGTACCGGATTTACGGGAGCAGTTTGTGGTACCAGTTGATTGTCTGCGTGTTGCTGGATGTGCCGAACTAAGTTCAAGCGCACCTTGGTGCTGAACTCACATTCGGAACAGTATGCCAGTTCGTCAAGAATCGGTTTTTGAGGTAATTTATTCAGGTCTTGTGCACCGTAACGAATGCGCTTGGGAGAACTTTCAGTTGCAGGATCTCCAGAGAGTTTTCTTTTAGGTCCTGGTCTATTTCTTGTCGCCGTTCCAGATACTACATAATTCCCATCAGATTTTGATGAAACAGTGAAAAACATGAATTTGTGTTCCTTTTTCATGTGGTTTTTTAGCACGTGTAGAGATTTATCCATGCGATTACACACTCCACAAAAGTGCACGGGTTTTTGTGCACCTTGTGTTGCAGAATGGTCTATGTTGTAATGATTGATGTAGTCCTCCAAGTTACTTGTATTGAATGTACAATGAGCACAGTCATATTTGCTCTTACCATAGTAACAGGATAAGATGTGTCTTTTGAATCCAGCAAGGGACTTGAATATAATTTGGCAGCTACATTTATATAATTCAAGAATATCTAATTTCTTGTATTTATCTGCAGCAGATAAACTTCGGTCATCATCAGAAAGGTCTATGACATTTTCTTTGGCTGGCTCGGGTTGCTGTAATTTGTCTGGTTGTTCTCCATTATCTTCTTCGTCACTATCAAGGCATATTATCGTTGAATTGGACAAATCCTTAGCGGTGCTTTCATCAATTGGCTCCGTTTTAAGAACAGGTGTCAATGGAAGTAATTCACTTAGCTCTTGGGTAGCAGTTGATGGAGGTGGAGTCAGGCGCGGTTGTTCTAAAGCATCCAAGTTAGCAACTCCTGTTTCATTCTCTTTCGCAATTTGTCGAGACGGTTGTCCTTTCTCGTTAACAATTTGTGTAGATGGTTGTCCTTCCTCGTAAGTAATTTTTGGTGATGGTTGTCCTTTCTTGGTAACAATTTGTGCAGATGGTTGTTCCTTCTCGTTAAGAATTTGTGAAGCTGGTTGTTTACTAGGTATATTAATAACTAGTCTCGAATAAGTCTTCGTTTTCCGTGTCGTTTGTTTGTCATCTGTCACGGTGGGCATGGCAGCGATAAGTTTTTCCATTTCAAGAGCTTTCTCCGCTTCCCTGGCTGGACTAATGGAAGTATTTTGTGGTGTAACAAGCCGAGTTGGAACAGCAGCCTGGTTCAGTTTAGCCAAAGGTAGAACCATTGTTTTCGATCTGCCACCCTGAAACGAATTTCATTGTTAGCATTCTGACCTGATTCTTATCTTACACAATTAAAATTTGCTAATGTCTAATAAATATTTGTAAAGTCCTACTTTCGAATTGGTGATAATTCTTAAGTAAGCTTGCGGCTGTCTTGTCGGATGACGGGAAGACGAATGCGCTAAGAAATCCCCTTCATTATCACCCCCTTCCACACACCATGTGCACTGATACAGTTTCAATCCGTGACTCTTCAAGTGATCGAGCAATTCCGTAGGGTGGCTAGTTTCTTGTGAACAGTGCTGCATAGGAAAAATAAATAAGGATTTAAGCAACGCAAATATTTATAAGCATAAGATCAAAATATTATTAGTATCTATAGCTATTATTTTAAAGCTAAATTTTTTAACATACATGGCATAGATATGGAACTGCATGTTTAGTCAAATGCTCGATAAACTTTCCTTGGGTGTAAGTTTTAAACTTGCATGTCTTTGTATCTGTAACAGAAAAAGTAATATAAATTCTAAGTTACACAAGAAGTACAATATAGGAATTATTCACTTAGCCTCGAGTAGTAAAAATAAATACATCGCACTTTTACTTACATTCAGGGCAGAGATAATGTTGAACAGCCACCTCTCTAGGCAGCATATCAACTCCATCATCAGAAACAGGAGAAACAGTAGCAGTCTCAAGCACTATTGCTTGGGCCCCTCCGTGCACACGATGCATGTGCGCCAAGACCAGTTGACTCGCAACTGCACGATAAAAACATAGTCCGCACACAAAACGACAGGGGCCATGCATTTTGAACACATGCATCACCAGATCAATGGCGTCTCCATTGCAATCATAATCGCAATAAGCGCACAATAAAGAGTTTTCTCCCCCTATGCGCTGATGTGTCGATGCATGAAGCAGTGCTGCGTCTGCAGAGTCAGTGGTAAAGGAACAAAATCGGCCAGCACACTTGAATATCTGCACCAACTTATCCTCAGATAACATCGTTTCTAAGATAGCCAAGTGTTTCTTGGACATTATTTCAGCTTGCATTTCCTCGTATTTGTAGGGCTCTTCAGATTTAGGGGCAACTTTTTCTATAGTTGTCGGGCATTTGAAAACAGGTACAGTTTGTTTTGAAGTTGGACTACTCTCTTCGTGTGTCTCAGTTGCACCAAGACTGACAACACTTTGAATTTTCGGTAAAACTTCATCGGTCTCTTTATTTACTGGTTCCATAAGATCAGTCAGAGGCCGCAAATTAATGTATGTCTGTGGTGAAGCTGCCCTTTCAGGTGTTGGATCTAATATTTCAGACACAAGCCGTTTATTACCAGGGGCAGTCTCAGTTTGTGGAATTGTTTCAGATTCTGCTTGTTGTAAAACTGGGAAATTGTCCATATGCTTATCAAGCATATGCTGTAAACATTCCTTAAATCGATGTCCACCTTGAGGCATGACTATTACTTTGCAAATGAAACAGTAGCCGTCCCAAATTTCTGAATGCTTAAGTTGGACATGTTTTTTCATAGAAATCAACAAGTGTGTCTTGTAATGATTATCATTTCCATTTATACAACAAACGTATTCTTTTGATCCATTGCTTGCATAGACTATTTTGAAATGAGGACAATCTAGAATGTCAGAAGATGCCTGTTCTTCTTCTATATCTGAGTGCGTATCTGGTTCATTTAAATCAGTGCTTTCAAAGTCATTTAGTTCAGAATTTTCAACATCTTCCGTTTTAACCTTCACTTCACTACTCGCAGCTTCCGACGTATTATCGTCACTCTCAAACGATAGTTTTGACTGAACGTGAGTTTTAGATGATTTATCTTTTATAATTGATTTCATTTTTTTTGCATCTTCCACGTCGCTCATAGCATCAGCGTCAGACTCTTCATTGTGGTCATCATGTTCAGATTTATCAGTTGCACTTGTTTTGGATCGTAAACTTCGAAGTACTCGAGCTTGGTCTTGAGCATTACAGCGCTTCATTAAAGCTTGTATAGTTTTCTTACTCATCACTGCCAAATTTATAGTATACACCGCAGTTTGTTCGTCATTATGCCGGACAATTACATGAGTTTTAAGATTTTCTAAAGATATTTGAGTAAAATTACATTTTCCGCAAATATATCCAATAAGTTGGCCTTTCAAATCTTTTGGAGGAGGCGGAATATCCAGATTAAATGGACATCTAGTCACATTGACACACTCTGAACATAACCGTTTGTATTCTCCGGTATGCATGCTTACAACGTGCCAAAAGAATTCTTCCAGAACATTATGTTTTTTTGTAAATTCTTCAAAACAAAATCTACAAACGTATTTTTCTGTTGTCATTTTACTAATAGCTTGAAAATTGATATCTTCACACTGCTCTACAGCCTCTCGAGCAACCGCAACATTCATTCGAGAAAGAGGAATTTCAGTATGTGGATGATCAGTTTTGTAATGTTTAACGATTTCAGTGCCGTTAAATGTACACAAGCGGCATGGATATTCAGTAACATTTTTAAGGAAGCAGTACGACTTATCTGTGAAACAATTCATATCTGGTATTTTAATATCTATGCAAGGTATAACAGAACTCTCATCTGGTAACTGTTCGTCTTGTTTAGGTTCATTCTTCTTTCGTTTCGTTTTCTTTATAATACCAGACTGCCAGGCTCGTCCTCTTTTCCTTTTAGGTTTTTTCTTTAATTCAGCAAGCGCTTCAGAGCTTTCAGAACTTTTTAACGATGCTAATGAGTCGTCTTCTGTTTCAGATTCATTCTCGTGTTCACTTGTTTGGGCAGTTGTTGCTTCACTGATAGAATCGTCAAATGAATAAGGGTCTGAATCTTCCCGGAGATTTTTAGTTTTGGATTTTGGACCCGGTTTATACTTCAACGCCGTGAAAGTTTTAGTATCTTCCAATTTAGAAACAGCAACAGACTCATCGGTATCAGAAAGTGGAGATTTAGTTTTTGATTTTGGTTTTGGTTTCTTTTTCAACTTTGATTCAGACTTTTCTTCTATATTTGTATGTTTGAATTTTTCCAACACTACCACAGGTTTAGGATCTACAGACTGCGGGTCACTTTCATCTTCCTGGTTCGTGCTTTTCTCATCAACCAATTTTGACAAACGGCACATACGAATTCCAGTTGCATTTAAAATGTCATCTTTTATGAACATCTCTTTAATGGACTCTTGAAGTTGTCTTAGTTCTCTAGATGGTTTTTTCGGTTTATTAACAAGTTTATTAGCAGTCCCTGACCTTGTGACACGTTTTCCTGGTAAGCAATTTTTATTATTCTTGGCCTTTGCCTTTCTACCCCTTTTTAATGGTTTTTTAGGTTTTTTACCCTTCGGAGTTGGTTTATTTGCCTCTATTTGGTCTGTATCTTGAAGCTCACTAGATATACTTAAATTATTTTCGGCTTCGAGAAGCTTATCTGCATCAGATTTCATGATAATAGCATCAGAATTTTTGAGCGAAACTTCAGCGTCTGTTTTTGTATCGTCCATATTTAAGTCAGTTTCTTTAGATTCTTCATGTTGACTATCTATAATTTCTTCAGATTCGTCTTGTTGACATTTTTCAGTCTTATCATCATTGGTACCATCATTAGTATCTTCATCATCTGACACAATTTCACTCAATTTTTCCAGCTTTTTCTTGATCTTTTCATTATCACCAGACTGAGTTTCTCCTAACATACCAAGTAGTTCCTTTATCTTGTTTTTATCTTGTAACATTGATAAAAGATTACCGATTGAATTAACTGAATTATCCTTTTCAGAAGATACTTCAATTTTTTTTGTAGATGCTTCACTCTGATCTCGTGTCGAAGATACGTCGGGATGCATTTCTTTTTTCTCGTTTGTGCTATCAGGTAAACCTTCTTCTTCGACGGTCTTGTTTAACACAGTAGGACTGGTATCTAATGTACTGTCCGGGGTAGAAGAACGATCTTCATTCAATTCATCGGGCTTTTTCAATGATATTTGATTATTCTCTGTCGTTGACACGACAGATTCATTATCGACACTACCCGGTTCTTGGTGATTGGCATTTACATCGTTTTGCGTAGAATTGTGCACAGTGCTATCTTGTATATTAGCATCAGGTACAGCATTGCATATTTTATCAGACTGATTCTGGGGGGATTCTGCATTGACAGACGTATGTTTAACGGCTGCATCAGTATTTTCACAGCTATCAGATTTCTTAGAGTCCTGTGCAAGTATTGGCTGTTCACCATTCTTGGTTACTTGCTTACCGCTGTTTTCATCAACAATAATTTCTGTAGCCAAGTTCGTAATTTCTTTTCTATTAGAACCATTTTCTTGGGTTATTTGGTCTATATTTTCAATTACCTGAGATATATCCTTCAGTGACTCATCCATATTTCCATCTGGACTGTCAATGTTATCAAACATATTATCAAACGATAAGACTTTTGAAAAATCTTCCCCTTTTGTGGTATCTATATCATTGTCTAAATCAGCAATCAACGCATTAATATTATCCAAAACTGGGTTAGCAGTTAAATTATCTGGAAATATGTCTAAGTCGTCTATGCCAAAACTGTTGTTTAATAAATCGTCTTTTGTATCAGAGAGTGTTTTATCTTTAGCTTCCATTTCTATAGTTGTAGATATCCCAGCAACTTCGGTTTTTTTAGGTTCCTGCTCGATGTTATCGGGTTCAGAGTCTGATTCAATTACAGCTTTCTTGGATTTTCTTACTTTCGGGATATTTTCTTCTACAGACTCTATCACTTTAGGGCGCCGTGTCATTCGTTTATTTTTTTCTCGTTGCGGTTTTGGTGCGATTTCGTTGATAATTTTAGATGTTTTTTCTAAATTCTTCTCCTCATGATCTTTGCCCTTCTTTAAATCAGTTTTACCTTTGCTATGTGACTCTTTTACTACTTTTACTCCTGTAGCTTTCTGTTTACTTCCAGCTTCAGTTGATTTAGGTTTCTCAGGTATCTTTTCTTTTTTGGTGTCTTTTTTATTACTATCTTTCAAATGAACAGTATTTTCTTTAACTGGTTCTTTTTCTTCGACGGGCTTTTTAATTTTAGGTATTTTATAATTTCTTACTCCAAAACCAGAACCTAGTATCGTACCTTTAGCAATATTATCACTCGAATAAACTATACCGTAATTTTTTTTCTTATCTTCATATCTATTTTTGCTTTTACTATCATAATTTGGATCTCTGTGCATTCTTGGATCCCTGCTATTTTTTCGAGGTGAGTATACTAGTTTTTTATTTTGAGGAGTGTTCTTTCTTTCCACATGTTTTTCATATTGGTCTTTCCTGCTACGAGGATCGCGGTAGTTAGATTTCTTTACCAGCTCAATATTTTTGTTCTCTTTTTTTGGAGTATAATTTGGCTTAAAAGACTTAAGATCCGCTTTAATTTCCGTAAAGCTCTTTTCTGTTTTATCTATCAACTCGCGTCCCATGCTACGGGCTCGCACAAAATTAACCATTCTTTTATAACCTGAAGTATCTGGCTCGATGATGGCATGTGCAGGTTTCGATAATATGCGCCCGACACTACTCTCACGAAAATTTCTACTTACGCAAGATTCCTTTGTCAAAGATCGTCCCACACTTGCAGCGCGCTGTCTTCGTGAATCAAAGGAATAATCAAATACCTGCAATCCTTTCCCGTTTAAAAATTCTTGGAACGTACTGTTTACACTAGTATCGATTGTGAATGACATTCCAGTTTGCGGTTCAACGGATAAAGTATTACCATTGATTGGTTTCGATAAGTTTCTATTGTCACTAGGTCCTCGAGAGCCTGATCTTTGAAATCTATCATTAGCGGTTTCCGATCGTCCTACGCTTCGACCGCGTTGAAAATCACGTGTATGATCGTTACAGTTTCTGGCTCCTTTCTCATTTTCAGAAGAATACTCATTTGACCTACCCATGCTACGATCTCTAGTGTACAATCGTTCATTTTCGTATTCTCTAGTAAAACTACGTCCAACACTAGTTTCACGACGTGGTGTTCGCTCCCTGTTAAATTTATTTCTATCATTTCTTCCAACACTTTGTTCTCTGTATTGACGATAAGATTCAGAGTTATTGTAAGTTTTAGTAGACAAGTCAGCCTTTTGTCTGTCTTTATAATAGCCACGATCTCTATCTTCTTCAAAATTCCGAGATTTTGATTCATGTTCAGGTCTGTTAAGTCTTGGATCTTTTATAACTTTGGGTCCTGATGTTTGTTGATAATCTGATCTACCGAATGGATGACTTGGTGTCATTGGAGCAACGCCCAGTTCAGATCTTCCGAAAGGATGGCTAGGTGTCATTGGTGCTTCAGATCTTCCAAAAGAATGAATAGGCGCTATTGGTGCATCGTATCTTCCAAAATGATGACTGGGCGTCATTGGGGCATCGGATCGTCCAAAGGGATGACTGGGCGTCATGGGGGCATCGGATCTTCCAAAAGGATGGCCGGGCGTCATCGGGGCATCGGATCGTAAAAAAGGATGACTGGGCGTCATCGGGGCATCGGATCTTCCGAAAGGATGACTGGGCGTCATCGGGGCATCGGATCTTCCGAAAGGATGACTGGGCGTCATCGGGGCATCGGATCTTCCAAAGGGATGACTGGGCGTCATAGGGGCATCGGATCTTCCAAAAGGATGACTGGGCGTCATTGGAGCTTCTGTTCTTCCATACGAATGACTTGAAGTCAATGGCATATCAGAACGGCCAAAAGGATGACTAGGAGTAAGCGGACAGTCAGATCTTCCAAATGGATGTATAGGATTAGTAGGACAATCAGACCTTCCAAAGGGATGACTGGGTGTTGTCGGACAATCTGAACTACTGAACGATGGTGTTGGTGTTGTTGGACAGTCAGATCTTCCAAAGGGGTGAACTGGAGTCCTAGGACAATCTATTCTGCTATATGAATAATCTTCTCTCTTTTCATGATATTTATCAGTATCATATGTAGATTTATGGTAATCAGAACCACTATCTCGGGATGATCGGCCCCTTTGATCCCGTTCTTCCCACCTTGTCTCTCTTATATCAGAATCTTTTCTTGATTCCCATCTGGTGTGACGTCTCTCTGAAATAGGTTCATTAGGCTCCCAGCGCGGGCCCAGGGCCTCTCGTTGTTGGTCTCTTTGGTCTCGAGAATCAAAAGTTGGAAAAGGAGCATAGACATGTTTACGATTTAAACTATCTTCGAGATCAAAAGTTTGGCGTGAAGGGGTCATTTCGAAAGATCTAGAATTTGGTGTCATATTAGGATTCCTGCTGGGCGTAGATATGCCAGTATGGCGTGGTGTCCCATAAGCATTAGGACTGTCTTTGCCAATTGGTTGTTTCAAATCCCTTCGTACACGAGGGTCTAATGGTGCTCTGCGAGGTTCAATTTGATTTTCATTTCTCCTTTCGCCGCTAGATATATGTCTTGACGTCATTTGAGGAAATATTCCCGAAGGCTGTGGTACGGGCTTGGATGTATTTGGTGATAATTTTGGTATCATAGTTCTCATATCTACATCCGTGTTGGTTGTAACTATTGTGGGTTTCACTGGATCTACTGGAATAATTATTGGTGCAGAACTGGTTGTAATTTCATCATTATTTTCTGGCGATTTAGGAGCCAGGTCTGCGTAAATATCATCAACTGCATAGTTAGTCTCATTTTCATCCTCGTCAGAGCTATCTAGAGGCAAGGGCAGAAAGTTAAATCTTTGCTGTTCTTGTTCCGTAAGTTTTAGGCTTGTTTTTTTAGCACTGTCACTATGATGAGAACTATTAGGATCATTTAAAAACAAAGGTTTAGTTTTAGTCGCCTTCACTGACTTTTCTTTGTATTTTTCAATTGAGATCCTCTTCTTTGACGTAATTTCTTGGGCACTTGCTACTTTAGTAACCTTTGGTTGGTGCAATAATGGTGTGGCAGCATCTGCTCCAGGAATGGCAATACTTTCACTTAAAATGTCGTTCTTTAATGCCTGTAAAATGTCGATCTCAGATACAGTATCCTCCTTAGCCGGCGCCGGTACGACGGGTTCTTTGTTAAGTAAAGGTATTTCCTCAGTTACTTTTAGAATTTCACTTTCTGTATTTACTTCTTGCGATGACACACTAGTTTCATTTGTGTTAACAGTTTCATCAGACTTTGTAGCTGGGGTCTTTGTTGGTACATTTGTTTCACTTAAAACGGGATTATCATCAGAAGTTTTACTTTTCTCCTGTGTTAGTGATTCGGGCATATCTTTCTTAGCATCTTTATTAGTTGAATCCATATCAACAGACATCATAGTCGGATTTTCCTTTTCAGCTTCTTTATGTTCATTGTAGAAATTAGCTTTAAATGGAGCATCAGATTCTTTATTTGTGTTTTTATTTTCTGGTGGTTGACTTTCCGTATCAGAACTCGAAATGTCAATGTAACTGCTATCACTGTCCTTGCCTTTATCATTAGTAACGTCGATTTCATTTAAATCATCATCATCTTCTACATTAATTGTAAGTAAATCTTCAGACTTATTTTTTGGAGTAGAAATTTTCATTTGTTTAGATATTTGCTTATCTAGCGATTGGGCTGTGACTATTTTGACCTTTTCATTTTCTCTTCGGTTTGAGTCTTTTGCAGTCTTAATTTCCTCATTCTTATTTTCTAAATCGAACATCTCAAAGTCGATCACTTCAGCCACTTCCTTCTTCTTGTTGGTAGCTTCTTCATTATCAGAATTAATTACTAAGCTGATTTGAATTTTCCGCGCTTGCTTTTCTTTATCTGATGATCCACTAGCTTTAGTGATTATTTTATTCTTATCTTTATCAACTACTAGACTACCATAAACACTTTGGATCGCTTCACTTTCACTGTCAGATAATTCCCCTTCCTCAACTTCTGTCTTTCGTTTATTAGAACGTTTCTTTTTTTTGTAAGATTTTAGTATCAAATCTGATATGTCATCGTTAGTCCCACTTAATTTAAGCTCACCTAGAATTTGAGTTCTCAAATCTCGCAATGTATCTATATCAACATCATTATCGGGACATTTTATTATTCTGGACAAAATGTCACCAGTATTGAGGGACTCAAGACTATCTTCTGGAACATTTAATGTGATATTCAAATCTTTAGATTTTGTTTTTTCTGATTTGGAAGACTTTTTCTTTTCTCTCTTTTGAGGGGAAACAATTTTAGGAGATTTGCGTGGCGATCGCCTACTAAATAATGGTTTATCAGAAGGTGAGTCCTCATTAGGAGTCCACCGCCTTGAGCTCGGCTCTGGTGAAACTAGCACGCGGGTATAGTTTCTTTTTGGCACAGTTTTTTGAGGAGATTTCTTCTCCTTACTCTCTCTCGCTGGCGATTGTCGCATCGGAGATCGAGAATTTCTATGTGGTCTTCTTTGAAATAAAGCAGGCTCTTTGCTACCAGGTGTGCAGACTACCTCTGTTTCACAGGCCGGGGCAATCTCCGGCAGCGTGTCAGGATCATTTTCTGGTAATTTGCACTTAGTAGCGATAACGACGCTCTTTAATTTATTCCGTGCAGTGTCCAAATCTATGTTTTGTGCCTCTGTTGAAGCGTTTGATGGAAAAAGTGGGTCTGATGCGTTTTTGATACCAGGTAATGTATCCCTCTGAAACAAAAATAATTTTCAATTAAATATCTGTAGGTATTTGCATTATAAGCCTAACCGGCTTCTCTCAAATAGTTGGATTCCGTTCCGATCCAAACAATCTAAGCTCACAAGAGCGAAGCACTTGCCAACCAACTGTCACACGGACGCTTCCGTATGAGTCTAACAGAGGACGAAACAGTGGTTAACAGACGACGAACCGATGCGTTTAGTTTTCTCTTACTTTCATCACAAAGGCCAAAGTGCCTTTAACACATTACATTATAAAGTTTATTACAATTTTCAGAAAGTATTATTATATTAGTAATAAATAGTAAGAATTTAAAAAGTAACAAACCTGCTCGACTTTTGCGTATAAATTCACAAGTACTTGTTCACATTTCAACAAATTGTCCATTTTCATCCTGAAAATAAATATAGCAACATAAGTATTAAAAAATATACAACGTGTAACAGAAAGGGTAGTAGGTATACCCTTTATGTGACACGTTGAATAATGCATTAAGGAGACGAGTTAGTGATTTTCTTTAAAACATAAAAGAAAGATAAATTCAATACTACATCATCAAAATATGTCTATATTGCGTATTAAAATCAATGCATGTTGTGAGAGACATTTTCGTGGAATGCTCTTCATCATCATCTTCCTAGCCTTTTTCCCGTATCTCTCGGGGTCGGCTACCTAATCTAGGGGATTGAACGAGGGTACTGGTTTTTACACAGAGCGACTGCCATCAGACCTCCGCAACCCAGAAGGGAAACCAGACCCAATCCTAGATTAGATTACACACACCTTTGAATTTCTTCGTAGGTGTGTGCAGGTTTCCTAACGATGTTTTCCTTCACCGTAAAAGCGCCGAATAAACGTACATATGAAATTCGAAAACCGAAAAACACATTGGTACGTGGTGGGATTCGAACCATGACCTCCTGCACAGAAGGCCGCGGCCCTATTCACTACACCATCCGGGCCTTTTCGTTTTCGTGGAATGCTCTTATGTGGTTTTTAAATTGATAAAAAAAAAAACTTCTTAATTAATAAATACTGAATCCAGCGAAAGACGGCAAAAAAAAAAAACTAATTCTAGCATTATTCAATTGCAATCAACTACAATGTCATCAATCTTAGTTATGAATTTGCAATTTGCAAAGAAACAAAAAATCTAACCTTTTCTTTTTATCCAGAAGCAGATCCCTTAAGGATCGGATCTTATCAAGCTGTGCCTGCCGAGGATTTGAAGACGAGTTGCTGGTACTCTCCAATCTCTGGATCATTCTCTCCAGAAACGGTATGTACTTCTTCATCTCCTCGAACTTGCGATCGTAAGCTGAATCCATAATGCCGGCTGGAAAGTAACACTTAGTCAGTTAAACCACTTTTCCTGTAGTATTCTTATTTTAAGAAATTAGATATGAAAAATTAGGAACGTGTTTCATGGTTTTATTCAGTTAAAATATAGGCATGTATAAGAATATTTAAAAAAACGGCCATTGTCGAATAAGCCACATTAAGGAAGGTTTCCGTACCATCGTACAACTGTTAATACTAAGTAACGAGCCCTGTTTTATTTTCATTTAAAGTAATAGCAACAACAGAAGAACGCACACTCTAACATTTTAATTTTACCTACCTATTATACCATGCTACCTATTAGGTATTTTAGGTAATGAAAGCGAACACGCGGCGGCCAAAAATTTACCAAAAATCGTTCAAGAAAATCACGACGTTGTTTGCTAGTAATATGTTTTTATTATTTGTTTTTATAGCAATAGGCAATAGCAATACATAATATTTTATGGTTCGTGAGATGCAGCCAGCGGACAGACAGACGGAAGAACGGACTGACAAAACGACGTCACAGGAACGCGTTTGGGACCCCCTGCCGGTATAACCCTAAAAACAATGTCCTCGCCCGCTCACCGTCACTCACGCATAGACTTAGGTATTTTTTCTATACCTCGCCTCGCTTTAAGCAGCGGAAATTCGACGCAAACCTCTTCTAAACATACAAAGTCACGCCTGTATCCCTTACTGTATCCCTTAGAGCGTCAACAGTACTCTTAAAGCTGTTCCGAAACGTTTAACAATAACATAATATTCTATCCCTAACGGGGTAGGCACTAGGCTTGCACTAGGTGACTACCGTAATTACACATTTCAGTAAACCTATAATAAGTATTTACGGGGGATATATAAGAGGATGATGGCATCGTTGTTATAGTCCTGTGTCCCTGGTGTAATTGTCTCGAAACATGGGCTCCCGACCCGAACCGGAGGTCCTGGGTTTGATTCAGATTCCGATTCGGAAAAAAGATTCCGTGCTTCGGAGGGCACGTTTAGCTATCGGTCCCAGACCGGACGCTGTCTCTGATAGTGGTTGTTACACAAAATCATGTCAGATGCCTATTGGCTGTGCTATTAGGCGGTTCAAAAATTTCGACACCAGGGTTTATCGGGTCGTCGACTCTAAACCCACACGACAAGAAGAAGCTACCTACTATAGTACCTAAGGTTGTCGGGTAGGTCTGTATGTAGGTATAATAAGTTTTGTCAGGCCTGTTTCACTCCGCATTTTAGATACGGAACCGGTCTTCACCTAAGTAAAGCGGTCGGGTTGTCAATCGTCTCGATGAACGTACAAAATATCTATCTGCCTTCTTTACTCGTTGTTTCGCTCCGAATATTGTGTCGCGCGGAAGCAACCCTTATGGTGCGTTTACACGCTTGCCAAGCCTTGGCAAGCCTCGACAATCACAAGCGTGTAAAGAGGGCGTTTGGATTGGATTGGCTTGGCTTGCGTGAGCTTGTGGGCGCTTGCTTCGGATCCAGTCGAGTGTCGACAAGGTTTTTATTGAACGTGGGCGGGGGGGCGCAACATCAAAACAAATTCAAAGAGAACTGTCAAAACACGCCACGACCTCGGTACGTCGTGATGGGGCACGTTGCTATCATTTTATGTTGTGTCTCCTTTTAAACCATTAACGCATACGAGTCCAAATATGACCACTCATTTTTGATAATTTATATTTGCTTGGTTACCTTTACTGAGTGAAAATAACTGATTAAAAAATTGTGGTCATATTTGGACTCGTATGCTGTAAAGGGTTAAGAGCCTTAATACCTACAGTGCGACACAAAAAATCGTCGTGTCGTCCCTTTCATAGCAACGCGGTTTGAAAGAGACGACACATAGATGTTGCTACTTTTTAATTTCTACTCTTTTGTGTTTCACTATACCTAGCGCCCCCATCCATAAAAAAATCATAACTCGAAAAATATAGACTTGTCCAAAATTTTGTTGTAGGTATCCCAAGTAGGTACCTATCTCTTCCTTACAATAACACCTAATGAATTTTCAAAAGTAATGAACTGAGGAGCGAATAATACCCCGCAACAATTAGGTACTATCGAAATTATTGGGCCGCCGTTTTGCTGCTCGGTTTAGGGCGGCGACACTTGACGTAACGCTTTTTACCTTTTCCTTTTTGGACTAGCCATTTTCCACACAAAACAAAAGTTAATAAAGTTCACTTTACTGATTTACTGTCACTAAACGATCACGGCAATAATGTATAAAATAGCTTTGCACTCTCCCCGCTTGCCTACCCATGGCCTAGCCTCGTGAAACACGACGTGACAACTCCACGAGGCCAGGCCTGTTTCACTCCACATTTTAGTATCTCATCATCAGTATCTAGTATTTTAGTAATCCACAGAGCGCGCGGCACGGCCGGCGATTGGTTATCTGCCAGGCGTCATCACTTCAATCACTTAGGTATTCCGATATCCTGGTATGGTGCCCGGACCAAATATCAGGATACTCTTACACTGATAACCAACGGAAGGGCTCCATCATAAAAAAAAAAAACTTGTGTTGCGTAGGTAGGTACAGTAGGCTGCAAAATAGCATACCTACCTAGTGTCACCGCAAACGATTGAAGTTTTTACAAAAGTGTGAAATCTATACTTATAAAATCGTTTGTCCTTACTGACTGACTGACTGATTCATCAACGCAGAGCCTAAACTACTAAAGCTAGAATCGTTAAACTTAGAGAGCAAGTTCCTCTTATAACGTAACCTCTCCCACTAAGAAAGGATTTGCGGATTTTCCCCCCCTAAACGGGTAAAAAGGGGGGTTGAAGTTTGTATGACAGTCCGACAATTTTGAAGGTAGGATCTTCAAATTTTGTATTTAGGCTAATGATTAAAAAATAATTAATACGTGTTTCAGCATTTTTGTATTTTTCACCCCTAAGAGGGTTAAATAGGGGATGGAAGTTTGTATGGAAATTCCGTCAATTTTGATGGCAGGATCTTCAAATTTTGTTTCTGGGCTAAAGATTAAAAAATAATGAACACGTGTTTCAGCGTTTTTGTATTTTCCACCCCTAAGGGGGTTAAATAGGGGATGGAAGTTTGTATTGAAATTCCGTCAATTTTAAAGGTAGGAACAGCGCGGGAACTCAATCCCACGGGAAAACTCTTAGCTGCGGGTGAAACCGCGGGGCGGAAAGCTAGTGATTAATATAATAGTTTCAAAAAATTGTAGTACCTATACTAGTTAAGACATATCCGAATCTTAAATAAATATTTTAAAATCTACATGGATTTCCAATATATATCGTCCATCCAATATATAGGTATGCAATGCACTTTTGCAGCCTACTGTACCTATTTACTTTACCTACAGTACGTCAATCAAGGCGTAAAAGAAGCTAACGCCGCCAAAAGACGCACGCAGGTAGGTACCTACCTAGTACCTATAGATGTTTATATTTAACGAAATAAATTAATAAAAATAAAATCTCACGACTGTAGCTTTGCCATAGATTTTTGTATGGACAAGGCAAAAATATTTTTCGAGCTAAAATTGAGCTTTGGGAAAGTACCTAGGTACCTAGGTATAAGTCGTGCGTTTAAAGAAACGATTTAAAAATGGCGTCCGCTCGCTTCGTGATTGGTCCACCTCGCATGCGTTCTCGCTCTACCTAATAGAGAGTGAGCGAGAACGCATGCGAGCGGCGGCCATTTATAAATCGTTTCTTTAAGTGCACGAGTTATAGTTTGGTATTGGTATCATCAGTAGGACATGTGGTTTAAAGGAACGCAGTACTTTTTTTTACACCCTGTAGGTATAGATCAGTAGGTACATTTTATAACTCTAAATACTACATAGAGTTTACCTAAATATCAAACAATGTTATAGAAATATCAATAAAAATATATTTTAAAATCTAGTAGATTGTCGATAGGTAGTTGGTCGGGTAACATCACTACGTACGCTACGAGTCAAATAATGTATTGTATTACCCAATATTTAATGAGAACATTTTTAAGTCTAAGTCTACGATTATCAATCTGGGGTTGCATTAGATATTCGGATCTATATATAAGGGTCGAGAGTGGGTGGGAGGGGTGCGGGGGATTTAGGGGAACCCTCCCCTCTCCCCCTGGGGTGCGGAAACCCCCCCTTTTTGAGAAAAAAAAGAAAGAAGTTTTGAGGTTAGAATGCGCAAATTGGGACAAAAAATGGAAGGACTTTATAATAAGTACTTTAGAAATATAATGGGGGGGGGGGGGGCAGGAAGGGGGGGGGGGGGTGCTTGTTAAGTGGGCTCGCACTTATTCAAAAACACCCTAGGGTTTGGCGGGTCGGTTGCGGTGAGTCGTCCCTCACAGCTTCGCTGTTCGGCGACGTCACCGCTCGGACAGGAAGGGGGATGCTTGGGGGGGGGGGGTCTAAGTGGGCTCGCTACGCTCGCACTTATTCAAAAACACTCTAGGGTTCGGCGGGTCGGTTGCGGTGAGTCGTCCCTCACAGCTTCGCTGTTCGGCGACGTCACCGCTCGGACAGGAAGGGGGGTGCTTGGGGGGGGGTCTAAGTGGGCTCGCTACGCTCGCACTTATTCAAAAACACTCTAGGGTTCGGCGGGTCGGTTGCGGTGAGTCGTCCCTCACAGCTTCGCTGTTCGGCGACGTCACCGCTCGGACAGGAAGGGGGGTGCTTGGGGGGGGGTCTAAGTGGGCTCGCTACGCTCGCACTTATTCAAAAACACTCTAGGGTTCGGCGGGTCGGTTGCGGTGAGTCGTCCCTCACAGCTTCGCTGTTCGGCGACGTCACCGCTCGGACAGGAAGGGGGGGTCCCAACTACAAGAAGGCTGATTCGGGTCCATTTCGTCAACACCAAACCAATATGCACTAAAGGGTCCGGAAAACACGCCAAAGTCGCAAAAAACAAAAACACATCGAAAAAGCAGAGAGAAAATTCACGTAAATGGCGGGAAAATGCGTTCCGTTTCATGTGGTTTCATGTTCATACAAATTAAAAGTAATCACTGCAACGCAAAATAACGTTCCGTTACACGTAAATTAAAACACGTGTAATAAAAAAACTACGCATCTCCGCGGGGTGAAGGGGGTGTCGATTGAAAGGGGTAATTAACCCCTATATAAATCAACCCTTAGTAAGTCCAAATTCGGGATCCGAATATCTAATGCCAACCCATCAATCTAAGTAGGTAGGTTAGGTACTTATATCAAACATACGATTCTTTAATAGTTGCTTACTAAGCTAATAATAGATTTAGGTAACAAAATTCGAACTAACCTTGTTTTCATTCCACACAACACGACACATAAGAAATAACTGGAAAATCAGTAAGAAAAATAACTTATTATTAAGAAACTACACTATTTTGAACTAATAAAACACTAAATCAAATAAAAAGACAACGAATGGAGCTGAGACGCCAGCGCAGCGGCGCCGGAAAAAGGCACGTTGACCGCTTCCTAGCATGCCGTGGCGACGAATGAGAACAAAATGGCGGACGGGTACGCGGCCGCGGCACCCGGAGCGAAGCGAACGAAGTTCGGACCGCGCGAAGCATTAAAAATGCGATGACGTCGGCAATAATTACCAATCAAATAATTTAAATATATTTTAAACAAAGTCATTAGTAATTTCAATATAAAATATAGATATTTGTATAAAAATAATAGTGAAACGATTCTCAATGAAATATCAACGAAACTAAGTTGAAAGAGACAGCAATACAAAGTCATTTACGTGTAAGAAAGAGAGGGAATGGGCTGGGACGGACGGACCGGAAGCGAAACAGGGTACGCACCACGTTTTTATAGTGTCCTTTTATTATTTGAATATTTTGAATGACTTCTCATTACAATATCTATCTAGGGCATTTTTTAAAACGCTTATTGTAAGCTAGCTACATTTACAACAGAATTTCTTCTCGTGCGACGCGAATGCGATCCAAGGTCACCCATCAAGCAATGTAAAGGTGTGTTTACATGAGGTATGTAATTTTCCGTGCTTAACTTCGTAGGCATGGTATTCAACTCGAATCTTTTCAAATTGTTGATCAGTTTTGATAGATAGGTAGGTTCCTAGATAGGTACTGAACTAGGTACTAAGGTAGGAACTCCTAGTTCAGTACCTACCTACCTATCTAGCAAATTGATCTGAATTTGCAGTTAGGCTTTAATTAAAATTAGGTAGCTAGCCTAAATAGCCGCTCTATTCGTCCGGCGCGCGCCTGATTTAGGTATGTACCTATATAGGTAGGTAACTTTGTTTGGTCATGTTCGCTCTGCACGAGCGAGCATGACCAGACTCAGTGTAAACTCGTCTTTATTCTCTTGTGGGAGTCGTGGGGTAAAAAGGGTGAACAGAACACCCGTCCGTAGGTAGTTCACTTCAATTCACAATACGTCTATTTCATATTGCGTGGAATTTTTTTTTCAAATCATAATGTAACTTGCTGATCTCTGTGATGTGACCCGTTCTCGATTTTTAATACTATATCTACAGGACCTAAGCTATTTCATAGCTATTTAAACAGTAAGCTCATAGAGCAGGGGCTATTTTTAACACGAATACCTAAGTTAAAACTGAATAGTTGTCACATACCTTGCAATCCAATTCATTGTAGGTAATTATGGCCAGAGGCCAGATTTTCCGGGCAGCTAAAGAAATCAGAAACAATCGCTTTAAAAAATACCTTTTGCTTCTAGGTACCTAATCAATTCTAAAAAATATAGTTAGTTTGGTAGCTTGTTGGTAAGTAGGATATTCCCACGGAAATATATACCTACAAATTAATGTGAAAACACCTTATGTTTTTACGTAAGCTACAAGCGCGCATCGCTCACCGCATTGCTTGCTTTTTGTAATCTCGACCGACGCAACGCAAAAATGACGACGCTGCTATTCGTAGGTACAAAGGCGATTTACCTATCACAAATGCGACAAATTCAAAACTCCTATAACGAAAACATCTACTGACCTGTTTGTTAACGATTCGAAACGATAATTTAATGTCGTCTGTTCTAATCAAATCACTTATCGAACGCACGAGGACTGGTTATACATTTTGCTGTGTGGTTCAAAATGGCGACTTGGTAATATTAAATTCCTGTCGTTCTTTGTTCGCTTGTGACGGGACGCGAGGGCGACTGTGCAGGCGAGACTCTGCGAGGCCGCCAGCTGCGCCCCACCGCCAGGCCTGGCTCCGCCAGTAGCGCCACCAACCTGAATCCATTCGCCGAGCGCCCGCCGCCGACGATGCACGCCTTCAGCTCGCACCGTCCACCCGCACCGCTGCTCCACTTTTCCAATACACGTTTCCAATCTACGTACTACTCTCCAGTCTCCAAGTTTACCAAACCACAGCTCGCTTCGCAGAGGAACGGTCGTGCCACGCGACCGCGACTACAAAATAAAAGTGATTTAGTTTGATTTGACTTCGACGCGACATTTCTCGAATATCTATTTAGTGACGGCATTTGTTTCGATCTAGCCAGATTCAGTAATGCTTGCTTAGGTATACCAAGAAGATTTCGTATTTAAAACAAAAACGTCAAGTGTCAAGTGCGGCAGTGACAGTAAAAATAAATATGTGGTGCGAGCCATAGTGCGAGCTTGGAATGAAAATATTTTATTTCTTTCCGAGGCGAGGTCGAAACGCAAGTAAATTGGCGGTTAAATGGCTAATTGGCTAATAAGAATACTTCTGTTCTCGCTAGCTAGCGTTACGTAACATGTAGGTAGGTACTAATCCTTCGGGCCATATTCCGGTGGGATATCCAATAGTTCATTGTTCGTATAAAATGTGAAGTGGAACCCCATGTGATACACTCCAAAGCTGAAGTTAGTTTTATGATGGTCCAACACTTATGCCGTTTTTCTACTAAACAAAGCTTCCTTTCCCATATAGGTATGCGAGCAGGTATGAAGACGGACCTATCCACTACAAAAACGACTCTACTATCGTTGTTTGTAGGTACTCTACAGCAAGTTAAAGTATACTCTAATTACAGTATGAATAGTGTCCGTTTTCGCAGAATTCTGGCTTACGTAAGTTTATCTGTAGAGTTATTATTATCGCGCTAACTGCGCAGGCTGATACACTTCCTAGAAATCTAATATAACGCCGCGAACATGATGTGATGATTGATGGATGACCACAAACATCGACTAAGAAAAGAAAAGATCACACTAACTATAAAAGGTACCTAAGTAAGTCTAGTTAAAATTGCAGAAATCGCATTAACTTTTGCTGCGGTAAAAAGCAACAAAAGCAACAAACAAGTATGTAATCATTGTTTTGCTTGCTTACAGACCTAGGTACTTCTTACTTTGCAATTCATATAGGTAACCATTTTTAATATTTTACTACAAACAAAAATTTTCAACAAAAAACTTGACTGATTGATTATTACCGCAAAAAGTTCTAGTGATGGTGAATGTTATGATGTCAAAACTTTACTACCTACCTACGTAAAAGTTTACAGGAACTTAATTCTTCCTGAGATATGATTCTCTGTTGAAGCAATGACCAAAATACTTCTGTTTTAATGTTTAAACAAACATTCTAAATTTTTTGCTTGTTTGTTTATGTGTTGCATAGGTAATTTAATTTAATTTGGATGTCTACCTATTTGTTTTCTCTATCTACTAAAGGTGATTAATTTATTATGTGAAGTAGTTACCATTATTACAATACAGGGAGTAGGTACCTATAAAGAAAGCAAAAGCTGCCCTTTTTCATTCCCATACAAATAATATGGAGGTCATATCTTTTTATAAACTGTAGGTAATATTTCTAAAAATAAAAACGTACAAACCTACTTTTTAAGTATATCTAATCTACGTCATTTCCAAAAATTATACTAGGTGGGAACCGTTATCCGCCTTTATTATGGGAAGGTCAATACGCTATTTGACTACTAGTCAAATCAGCAACTTTTTATGAAATGTCAAAAACGATTTTTTGTATTAAAATACAGGCTTATGACGTCACTGGCTTGTAAATATTGACTACTCAAATCAATAACTTCTATATTTTTAACTTGATTATTAAATCGAAATATGCATTTTTTCATTAAATGATGAATGAGATCCACAGTATTTTAGCCATCAGTTTCAAGGTATAAACGTTTTGAATTTTTTAGCCACCCAGTCAACATGCCTAAGGGTGAACCAATATGTAAATAATGCGGCCAGCGGGCTAGGGCTTTCGCCCCGGATATCAAGTGTTCGATTCCCACGCAGTATTTGTGTCCGGTCACTTTGAGAAATTGTTTGTCCCCGGTTTGGTTAAGACAATACAGGCTTAAAAAGAGCCTTCGGAAGGCGCGTTATGGACTATGGAGCACTCATCAGTCCCGATCGGATCCTGACCCGATCATAGATCCCAGTCGTTCCATAAACCACATCTAAAACATTAGGCTACATCATTAGGATACATCGGACCTTTCATTTAGATTAGACCACAGGGTGCCACAGGTCTAGTACAGAAAATAATGAGTTTAACTAGGATAGGGTTTTTACAGCCTACAAGTTCTGTATACCTATCTAAAAACGAAACAACTTATTTTGAAAATGAATGTGTTTGCTTTTCAATAAAATCTTTATTCCTATCATTGCCTTAACATACATTACAACAATAAAAAAATACAACATAGGCGGCTTTATTGCCAAATTAGTGGTGTTTCTGACAGACAAACTTTTACATACATATAATCACGCCTTTATCCCTAATGGGGTAGGCTGAGCGTAAACGACCTAAACATAGGTCGTTCCGCCACATCTGACAAATTTTGAGGGTTATTCCAGCCAGATGGATCTGTATATTGCTATAGTGACAGGTTGTCAGCCCATCGCCTAAATTAAGTACAATACTGAAACCCTCGAATCCCTTAGCTGACTTTTACAGCATGTCCGGGAGGATATGCAGCTGGCAGATTCTATGTTTTTCTATGGCAAACTTTTGGGTCAAAGAAAACCCTCGTTGCCCGTGGTCCACCTACTTGGTTCACCTGGGCATCCGTACCTACATTTTCTCCCTCGAATAGAAATCATCCCATCTTTCATTGGACAATATTTTTTTTGCTGAAGATTTAAAAAAAAATCGAAAAAGTTGCCCAGCTTATCCACCTTCACACTGAACCTTCAAACTTTCCCGACTTTGTAATTCTAAGGTAAACGGTAGGTACCTACCTATAGTAGGTACCACTGAGTAGATAATCACTGCGTTTTATATAGTAGGTACCTTGAAGTATAGCTACAATAGAAGTAGTGTAAATAGTTCATGGATAATCAAATTAATCACCTTTAGTAGATAGAGAAAACAAATAGGTAGACATCCAAATTAAATTAAATTACCTATGCAACACATAAACAAACAAGCAAAAACGTTTTCGCCCGTTTGCATTACTGACGTGCAGTTTATTGGTACCTACCTAGTGCAGCTGGTATAGTGTGGATAACAAACAGGGCTGATTCGCCAGCAATTTACAAACAACATAAAAATACAGTCTGTCCTGTTCCTATAGCTACCTAGCTACCTACCAAGCTAAAAGTACACAAAGTACAGTTAGTTAAAGTCTTGAGACAGGTTACCTTTCGCTGTGCCTCATACAGAGTAATTCTAACCATATTACAAAGCCTTGAAGTTTTATCTTCGACCAATGCCGTTTTACCAAGTGTCTGCTGGCTATTGATCGCGTCGCGGACTTCGTATAGTGCGCATGACGAAAGATAAATGTAGAAATCGCTTGCGTGGCTGCTACGCTACGGTGCCACCACACCAGTAGTGCCATGCCAGTTCGGTCGCGAGCGTAGTGCGCAAAACTCGTCGATCGTGAAGTTGTTTTATTAATTTTTGTTTGCAGTTTGTTTTTAATTTAGCTTTAGCCGGTGGCGTCTACACGAATTCTAGAATCGAGCCCAGTAAAACCATGTATTCTAGCAAATAAACATATTCTGATTCTGATAATATAGGAACAACATATTTTACATTATGTTTCACCAAAATAGGTACTTCGCGTTTTGTTCTTTTATCGCTACTGATGTCGTACTGTACCTACTGGTAATAATACAATACCCATTAGACATTTACATATGACTTAGGTACAGGAACATGAAAAACGAATCACGGAAAATCAAGTGCCAAAATTTGGTAGCCAGGGACATTTTATTAACAAACTTTGCTTTATTTAAAAAGGTAGGTTATTGTTAATTAATTAAACCTGTACAAAAATTCAATAAAGATAATATGACAAAGATTATTGTTTTAATTTTCATCCCGTTAAAGGGAACAGTCATTTTATGAAGAGGAACCAAAAAATTGTGAAAGTGACGTTCATTGTTAACGGTAGGTACTACTGGTAGTGAGGCTGGTGGTAGTGTCGTTAACAAACAGGAACATTTTGGAAGTGGTAGCAATGCTGGAGAATGGACCACTGACCAGTGTCATACATACATGCATAAATTCACGCCTCTATCCCTATTGGGGTAGGCAGAGCAAAGACGACCTAAATAAAAAGGTAATTCCGCCACGTCTGACAAGTTTTGAGGGTTATTACTTATTATACAGGTGATTATATATATTGCTATAGTGACAGGTTGTCAGCCCATCACCTAAATTGCAATACACTGAAACCCTCGATTCCCTTAGCTGATTTTTACAGCATGCACGGAAGGAGATGCAGCTGGCACATTCTATGTTTTTCTATCACTCCCAGTCCAGCATGGCATTCATGCACATAAACAAACAAACAAAATTAAGTATTGCACATAAACAGTTAAACACAAAGAAAAGATCAAAGTTCGCCAAGCAAATACAGTATCAGTACAATGCAATGCAATACACAAAATAATGATCACTCCAAGAAGAGCGTATTGATTCAAAAGCAAATAAGTAGGTAAAGTGAACTTATGGAAAATAGAACAGATTCCCATTTATGATACAGCTATATTTGTTTTGGTGTACCATGGATAATGCATTTGGTGTTCAAAGGAAAAAAAATAAAAAAAAATACAGCTGTATTTTTGGAAAATATATACAGTCAGTAAATTATCAATAACTACAATGAAAATCATGTCACTAGCGCCATCGTACGGATATTTGGTGAACTTCTACACAACAAGTGGTTCTTCATCTGTGAAGTCTTAACTAAACAGAAACGAAAATTGCAATTAAAGCAGCGGATTTATCAATAAAACAATGAAATAACTTTCAAATTTTTCTTTAATCAATAATTTAAAGCTTACAGGAGACATTTTCTTGTAATACGTTCGGCGTACGCCGCCGCGGCCCACCCGCGACTTACATTTCCAAAAACTGAAATTTCGCCACTAAACCACTACGCGTAAGAACCAAAAATAACTACCACCGTTAAGTATTGCCTGATGACGTCATAGTCCTTTATGAACTCGTTTGCGTAATGGTAGTCATAGTCACAATGTCATAGTTAACGATAATGCATCGGTACTGTATTCTTCTATCGTTATTTTTCCACATAAAACATGTTGATAAAATAGGATTCAACGGTGAGCATTTATGTCAACATGTAAACAAAAACTGTTATTAGGATTCATAATCGTACTACGCGTGAGAGTTCCACAACCCCAACACAGTAATACATGTTTTGTCATTATTTTAGCCAATCCTTAACGTGGTTCGTTCAGCTCAGTGCTGCCCCCACAAGTAATAAATGTTATTATGTCTCAAATACAAACATTTTCATAAATATTGGTTTTGCGCAAATTGCAAGTAATTCTTCATTGTTTAGTCCATAAGTTCACAATTCACACTTAATATCTAAGCTTTGAATGTCGATCTTGCTAAAAGTGGCCACTTTTGACCATATCGGCATTCAAAGCTTAGATATTAAGTGTGAATTGCGACCATATGGATTACAAAATGAAGAATCACTTGCGATTTGCGCAATACGTAAAATATTCATGAAAATGTTTGTGTTTGAGACACAAAAAAGATCGTGTGTGCCGAGCACACGTGTTAGAAGTGAAACTTCTTTGACATTTTTGACATTTCGTTTCGACTGCCGTTTCAGCCTGGGCGTGACTGAGTGCGTGATGTATTTCCGTGACGCGACCTTGAAATTTTACTCTCAACGCGCCTAAAGAAGTTTCACTTCAATAAATTTATTTCTTGTGGGGCAGCACTGAGCTCATCGTTCCCCCTTAACAGTCCTAGTACGCATACGCTTTGGGGCTCACCGTCGTCACTTCAATACTGTCACTCCATGATTCTCACAGTACTCTCAGATCCATATCAAAAGGATATCTAAACCCGTTGCGCTAACTACACAGAGGGATGTCGAACGGGGAAGACAGCACTACGAGACTTAGGAAAATGTCACCAAGAGACAAAATTGTGCACTTATAAAATCTGTAGGTAGATGTTATAATAGGTGTAAGGGACAGCGTACCGCAAACTGATGGGGTTGCTCAGTTAACGAAACTGAACGACTTCCACTTGGAAATTCATTCAGGAAAAGAATTGTTTTTTTTTTTTTTTTTACTTTCCGATACAAAATGACCACAGGAATTTGTATGGGAAAGCCATTTTTTTTTTCATTTCCTGAAAGAATATCCTAGTGAAAGTTGTTCAGTTTAATTGACTGAGCAACCGCTAACAGTCTGCATACCTGGTGCCAGTCCCATATACCTGGTATTTTCTATTCTGAAGTTAAAATTATGGCTAGCTCTAGCCGTCTTCCGCGGTACAACTCCCCAAAAGTTGGTTCCTGTAATTTTAAAGGTACAATAGTCTGGTCTATCGAACTATAGAGAATTCTAGTTGGCACCATCGCATTTTACTTCTAGGAAGTTAATGGTTTTACTGAACGAAGGAAGTAACCATTTACTACATTCATTTAAAGAATTTAAACTCGGAATAGGTGTGAAAATGCGAAGCTGCCAGCTGATGTGGGATATTTTTCATCGTTTATAGGCATTAGGCGAAATGAACTTTACAAAAAAGTATACAAATATTGCTTTACTTTTGAGCTAACGGCTAGTCTGGACGGTACATACCTAGCACTATTTCTCGAGAGTGCGGATTATATGGGTTTTACATTGCGTTTAGTGAGTGAAGGCGAAATTTTGAGAATAATATATCGGGTGTTCCTGCAAACTGATAAGTGTTGCTTAGTCAACGAAACTGAACAACTTTCACCGGGAAATTCTTTCAGGAAATAAAAAAAAAAAACTTGGCTTTTCCATACAAATTTGTAAATTTACATTTTGTATGGAAAAATCAACTATTTATTCATTTACTGAAATAAAATCATGGCGTAAGTTGTTCAGTTTCATTGACTGAGCAACCCCTATCAGTTTGCGGGGAGCTGTCCCTTACACCCCGTAGAATACAATTATTCAATGACATTTATTCACTCACTAAACGAATTTATATCGTGGATACTTATAATTGACTGACATACATTTGCCACATGTCGTTAGCTCAGTCGGAGAAACAAATGCGCAATTAAATCGATAATACGTCGAATAGTGGAGCATTTCGTAAAACGTTTAAAAAAATATATTCAGGAATTTAAGCGTGGGCTGGTAAAGTCCGCGCCAATCCCAAAATCGTTAAAAAAGTCGCGATTGACAACTGAAAAGGTCACCCTAAAATGTCTAGTCTAAATAAACAGACGGTAGACATGGAAAATGACGTATCTTTATTTATTGAACGAAAAAAACTTTCCTCCTCACGAAAATGACGTAGTAACAAAAAATGCTTATAAACACAACCGTAGACATACATATAGTTCTCTCTCACACTCACGCACACATTCACGCCGCTATGTCATCGACGGGTGCAGTACTGAGCGCAATGTCCAGCGTTACTGGAGCCGTATTTTTGAATCACTCGAACTCCAATACCCATACGAAAGAGTAACTTTCCCATGCGATTGTCATACAATTTACTGAGCGAATGTTATTCTTTCATATGCGAATTCGATTCGAGTGATTCAAAAATACGGCTCATGCGCGTTAACTTGCGTCCACCACTCGCACTGTCATGGGTTCTGGGAGCTTGTCTTCAAATAGAACATTCCGTGTGTTCGGAAACTACTGCCATCTGCGACACGTTTCAAAAGGAATAACGTTTTCGAACGGAAAATGTTTCTCATCAAAGACGAAGTATGTAATTACCTCCCTTTTATATGTAGAAAGTCAGAAGGGAGCTACCCGAGGGTTCCAAATCATAGTCACACTACACAGCCTATTTCGAAACGTCGAAACTATACTAAGTTTGCAATACGCGTAAAGAAATACATCAAAAGTTACCCTCGTGTCAGCTTCTACCTTATCGAGGTCTTTACACACGAGGTATAGGTACCGGCAAATAACTTGATATAGAATGGCATAGATTGCGCATCGAAAATTCAACCTTTAATCAAGCATTTAGGCCTGAATTTCAGATTGAAACTTTCCCCTTCAAGAAGTCTACCGCTAACTATCCACAAAGCCAACTTTCACACTCAATTTTTGGTATTCAAAGAATTCGAGTAGGTAAATATGATTCCTGTATCAAGTCCTTTCGCCAAGAAGGCGTTTTAATGTCATTGTAGTTAGTTTTGAATGTCTATTTGAACATATCGACTAGACTTGATTGAATGTTCTAATAGGTACAAATAGTTTTCATTTGTGCTTCAGAGTTAGGTTTCAAATAAGTGAATTGAATCAATGCTTTTTAAGTCTTTAACATAATGATAGTACAATCAATTTAGGCTTTAAAGTTTTCCCCTGTAGCACTTAACCGAATAAGTTAAACATTTCAACATGCTCTTTCAATAAAGGACTCACTCAAACTCATTTAAAACGAAAAAAAGTCCGTCATTAACCATATTCAATTTTGTTCGTCTTAGGATATGACACTTTTCGTTCGACGTTTTCCAAAAGCCGCACCACATAATCGTCCATTCCAAAAATCAGATCCAACCGGTAACTTAGTTACATTTATCGCGTCGAGGTCACAATTCATTCTATCTCTTTCTCTCTTACACGTATAATGGATAATAAATAAATTCTACTTTTTAAAACACAATGAACACTGACGAACGCAACTAAGTTACATTACAAAATCGTTACGCGAAATTTTGAGGGGGGACTTGAAGATTCGAAACGAGAATTAAACTTTACATGGGTATCTCGTTTCGAATCGCTTTTAGAACACTGAAACAGTCAGCCTATTTATGTACAGATGTTTCATCTCAAGACTGCTGATTTGCCATACTTGAGTGTGTAAATGTACCTACATGCACATATGCGTCGGCATAGTTAACCTGCCCCTGCTGTATGCAGCCGCGACAAGGCTGCGATAGCGATATTTATCACAACTAACTGTCAAATTTTAGTACAACTTGACAGATATATGTGATAATGATAACAAATGGCTATCACGGCCCTATCGCGGCTGCATTCTTCACGGGCTGTAGTTACGCACACAAGGGCGCATCTTGCACAACCACCAGTATGGCCTAGCGGCAGTCGTGAGCTAAAACAACTGTATTCAAACTCGCGAGACTATGTTTATGCCCCCCCCCCCCCCCCCCTTCTTTGTCCCCCCTCTGTGTGCGCCTACTGATGCATGTGGTGTGATGTTCAGTTGCGCACGGGCGGTGCTGGCGAGTGGTGGTGCCGCTCGAGGTCCTCCAGTGAGAGCGCGTTGGGCACGTGCACGGAGGGCAGCTTGCCGGCTGAAGCGCGCGCGAGCAACTCGGGCGAGAACCATCTGGCGAGCTGGTTGTCTCCGCCGCCCGCCCCACCGCCGCCCATTTCTATAACAATAGTAACGTTAACCATAAACCAGCTTTCTATGCTACTAATTAGCTAAAGTTTTCCAGAATGAGGATTTGCTGTCGATTCTCGGGACATCATACTAATTCTAATTCTTAGATAGCGCTGTCACTTTCTTAACTTTGATAACATAAGAACAGGATAGCAAATAAACACATGACTTTGACATTCCTAAACTGATGTCAGACTTCTTATTTGACGTAAAATAAGAGAGCATGTTCTATGCTAAATTCTTATTTAAAGCGTCTTACATCAAATTATAAACGTCAAAGTCGTGTGTTTATTTGCTACCCTGTTCTTATATTAAAATTAGTTAAGGAATGTAGCCGGCAGAATCGAGAGCATTTTCTCTGTTTAAAATTTGCCTAATAACAGACCCGGTCGCATGGTCCTCACTTATTTTAGTCCGGCGGTTAAGGATCAAAATCAGGACAAAGCTTGCACTTTCGCGTGATGGGTTGAATTGGTCTCAGACTAGTTGTACACGTCCTAAGGTAACTTTTGAGATATGTTGCCCTGGTGGGTACACTCTATGGGTCTGCAGGCAGGGTCGGTTAGGTTACTATAGGAGCAATTACAGTATTTTAATGATATAGGAGTGGTGCTCGAACAAAGTTTGGAGCACACCCTGGAGTCGTATTTTTGAACCGCTCGAAAGCTAATGCGCATACGAATGGGCAACTTTCGCATGCGATTTCCATTCAAATTGGCATGCGAAAGTTGCTCTTTCGCATGCGAATTCGATTCGAGCAGTTCAAAAATACGGCTCCTGGTCAGATTCACATCGTGGTGAAAAAAATCCAAAATGGCGGAAAACAAGATGGCCGCCATACAAAATAAAAAGTCGGATATCTCCTTAACGATGAGAGATAGATGGAGAGTGCTCGAATAAATGTTATAGGAAATGATAGTGGGTAACTTTCGGTGATCACGAAAATCCAAGATGGCGGATCCAAAATGGCGCGTGATAAAAAAAATGCTCCGATCAGGCTGCAATTTGGTTGTTCTGACTTTTTATTTTGTATGGCGGCCATCTTGTTTTCCGCCATTTTGGATTTTTTTCACCACGCTGTGAATCTGACCAGGGTGTGCTCAGTCTTTGTTCGAGCACCACTCCTATATCATTAAAATACTGTAATTGCTCCTAAAGTAACCCTTACCGACCCTGCCTGCAGACCCATAGAGTGTACCCACCAGGGCAACATATCTCAAAAGTTATCTTAGGATGTGTACAACTAGTCAGACCCATTCATCCCATCACGCGAGAGTGCAAGCTTTTTCGGCTAACCGCCGTACTATTTATATTTGATGGAAAGAATGCTAAATTAAAACCAATAGTGTTACGTACGTTCAAATTACAAAATGCTTTAATGGCAAATTACTAAAATACTGATTATTTATTGACCTTAGTTTTCTGCTAGCGCGATTCACACGCGATCTATAAAGAAAAGAAAATAAGTCGCTCATATAAAACTACTTACAAAAGGTATTTCAAAAGTTTTTCTATACACTTGAAACTCAAATACTCAGTCTGTTATAGAAACAAGAGTAAGAAACCTGTACAAAGACAAATCTTCATAAAACCGTGATTACTACTACATCACACTTGTCCCGTAATGACGTAGAAAATAAAACTATCCATAGAAACATAATAAATCTATTGAGGGCAGTCTCTTCATACAATAAATCGTCGCAACGCCAACGACACGTTTCCAACAGTCTCTAGACGGACTGGTCTGCAGGACAAACAGGTAAAAAGTATGATCCAACGATTCTCTCTTCCTAGCATGATTGTATGAAGCTTCATCTCTGTACGGTTTCTTACACATGTGCTGAGTAAGGTAAACAACTCACCGTTGAGGGTCCTCTGGTGGGATTGGACTAGCAGTTGGTGCAGCGAGGTGCCGCTGGACATTCCTCGCGCCATGTTGTTCATATTGCTGAACTGTTAACAAAACACAAAACAAATTAAAACTCAACTCCACGAAGAAGGCGAAAATAAGTGTTCAAGGGATACCATTTTAGTAGTACTACTATTTATCGAGAGGCATTTTGGCGTGGCCAACGAAGTGTGGTGCCAAGCAGTTTGATGTATTCCGTCAGTGTATGGAAATGACTAAATGTAACATTTGATTTAGTTAGGTGAACTTACAAAAAAGTAAGGTAAAAACTATAAATAAAATTAATCTGAAATATTGAAGTATCATCAGCGTGACGTGCGTTTTTTTTTTTTTTTTTTGGTATCCCACTTCTGAAACCAAAACGATGAGTGCTCATGAAAAAGATAGACAGTACAACAATATCGACGAATGAAAGACGGAACAGTATGCTTACCGAAGAAGGTATTTGCTGCCTCTGCTGAGGGTGAGGGAATTGACGAACACTTCCTACCATTTGCTGAAACGAGAAAAGGGACAAATTAGTAATATATTTTCATATTTATTCCAGTTTTAATCTTTCTAATATTTACGAACCTGTTGTTGGTTGAGATAATGCTGCTGGTAGTCAGAAGGAGTTGGAGCGTAGCCTAACGTAGGCGCCGCACCGGTTTGGTTGCCCTGTGAATATATAATAAAGCATTTCGATAAGAATTTAAAAAAAATGTGTATGCATAAAAAAATACAAAAAAGATTTAAACTTTTGTAGTGTCAAATGCGAGTCTATCTCGGAGATCTCTTCCAGCCAACTTATTTATACTAATATTACCTTGACAATAGGGCGTCCCTGAGGCATCTTAGGCGGCTGCGCCCATTGCTGCTGCTTTGGGCTTTGCGCCTCAGATTCTTTCTCAGCTGTCATCTTACGTAATACCTGCCGAAAGTGAGACAAGGTTAGAAAATAAACACGAATATATTATAACTAAGGACAGTCAACTTACAAAGGATGATGGTCGACTGTGTCAAGTTAGAAGATGAAAGATAAAGAGGGTCAAGTTACAGAAGATGAAAGTTACGGAGGGTCAAGTTACAAAAGTAAGATGTAAGTTAAAGAAGTCGAGTTACAGAAGATGAAAGATAAATAGGGTAGAGTTACAGAAGATGAAAGATATAGAGGGTAGAGTTACACAAGATGAAAGGTAAGGAGGGTAAAGTTAAGGAGGGTAGAGTTGCAGAAGATGGAAGATAAAGAGTCAAGTTACAGTAGATGAAAGTCAAAAATGAAAGTTAGATAATCAAGGCAAATCAGTTTTAGAACCTGTCTCTTACCGAGGTAGGAGTGAAGGAGATGGGCGTGGCCTGCTTGGGCGCATGCATCTCGTGTCTGCGGCGGTAGTTCTCGCGTTGCTCCTCTAGCTTCTTCTTGATAAGAGCCCCTTGCATGATGGACTGTGTGTGTGCGGCTAGTTCGCGCGGGGACGGGATGCGCGCAGGCACGCCTGCACCAAATTCTGATATCAAACGTACATGCCTATTTATGTGGTCTTACATTTTTATTTATGGTATATCCAGGCAGTATGGTCAAAGTATAAACTAGATTAAGCAGGATAGATGGATAAAAAAGTATTGACGTCTTCATTGCACTTGTTCTGTCTACATAATTATATGAAATAGATCAGCCGACTATTCAAATACAGATTATCAAATATCGTCAAGGGTGCATGAGTTAAGAAAAGTTTTCTTATTTTTCTTATCGAAGGATCAAATACAAGGATTAGTGGTATTACAGTCCGTCCAACAAATGGTCGGTAATTTGAAAATATGTCTAAAACCACGCTTTTGAGAGATCCATGCCGTGCCATTTCTATTATGGTCTTTTACTTACTTTGATTATGATTTCCTACAAATATACAATCCATAGGAACGTATGGTTTGCAATGCAAGGGACAGTTTTAAAAGCATAATTTTTAAACCACATCCTTGGCACATCTAGTTGAAACGGATATCCGGTAACTATCCGGTATTCGGCCTATCCGGCCATTATTTTACTATCCGGCCGGATACCGGATAGTAAGGCAGTATCCGGCCGGATAACGGATACTAAAAAAAGAACCAATTATTTAATTAAGGTAGTTTTAAAAAACAAGGAAATTAGTGCTCATATTGAACTGAAACCAAATTGTGGTGTAGAAATACCAAATTTCTCCAATTTCACAAAAATAAGAGGCAAAGAATGGTTTCGCTTGACTTCGTAGACAAGAGTTGCTTGAGAAAAAATTGATTTGCTTTGCAATGAGCCTGTTCTTCTCTCCTCTACTCCTTTTTGCCAGTGTTGAAGATGAACTGCTGCTGGAGGACTCGTTACAAGACATTTTTACTATGCTCGCCAATCGTCAATGCCCACCAGCCCCAACACGCTGGCCGTTCATCACCCAGGTAGTTTTTTTTTACAGGAATAAATTATGTTGAATTCTGTACATTTTATAGAACATTCAATGCAGCTTGGTGTTTTTGATAAGATATGTAAAAACTAGAGGTGAAAGACTGGCTGGACATTGACGATTGGCGAGCATAGTAAAAATGTCTTGTAACGAGTCCTCCAGCAGCAGTTCATCTTCAACACTGGCAAAAAGGAGTAGAGGAGAGAAGAACAGGCTCATTGCAAAGCAAATCAATTTTTTCTCAAGCAACTCTTGTCTACGAAGTCAAGCGAAACCATTCTTTGCCTCTTATTTTTGTGAAATTGGAGAAATTTGGTATTTCTACACCACAATTTGGTTTCAGTTCAATATGAGCACTAATTTCCTTGTTTTTTAAAACTACCTTAATTAAATAATTGGTTCTTTTTTTAGTATCCGTTATCCGGCCGGATACTGCCTTACTATCCGGTATCCGGCCGGATAGTAAAATAATGGCCGGATAGGCCGAATACCGGATAGTTACCGGATATCCGTTTCAACTAGATGTGCCAAGGATGTGGTTTAAAAATTATGCTTTTAAAACTGTCCCTTGCATTGCAAACCATACGTTCCTATGGATTGTATATTTGTAGGAAATCATAATCAAAGTAAGTAAAAGACCATAATAGAAATGGCACGGCATGGATCTCTCAAAAGCGTGGTTTTAGACATATTTTCAAATTACCGACCATTTGTTGGACGGACTGTAATACCACTAATCCTTGTATTTGATCCTTCGATAAGAAAAATAAGAAAACTTTTCTTAACTCATGCACCCTTGACGATATTTGATAATCTGTATTTGAATAGTCGGCTGATCTATTTCATATAATTATGTAGACAGAACAAGTGCAATGAAGACGTCAATACTTTTTTATCCATCTATCCTGCTTAATCTAGTTTATACTTTGACCATACTGCCTGGATATACCATAAATAAAAATGTAAGACCACATAAATAGGCATGTACGTTTGATATCAGAATTTGGTGCAGGCGTGCCTGCGCGCATCCCGTCCCCGCGCGAACTAGCCGCACACACACAGTCCATCATGCAAGGGGCTCTTATCAAGAAGAAGCTAGAGGAGCAACGCGAGAACTACCGCCGCAGACACGAGATGCATGCGCCCAAGCAGGCCACGCCCATCTCCTTCACTCCTACCTCGGTAAGAGACAGGTTCTAAAACTGATTTGCCTTGATTATCTAACTTTCATTTTTGACTTTCATCTACTGTAACTTGACTCTTTATCTTCCATCTTCTGCAACTCTACCCTCCTTAACTTTACCCTCCTTACCTTTCATCTTGTGTAACTCTACCCTCTATATCTTTCATCTTCTGTAACTCTACCCTATTTATCTTTCATCTTCTGTAACTCGACTTCTTTAACTTACATCTTACTTTTGTAACTTGACCCTCCGTAACTTTCATCTTCTGTAACTTGACCCTCTTTATCTTTCATCTTCTAACTTGACACAGTCGACCATCATCCTTTGTAAGTTGACTGTCCTTAGTTATAATATATTCGTGTTTATTTTCTAACCTTGTCTCACTTTCGGCAGGTATTACGTAAGATGACAGCTGAGAAAGAATCTGAGGCGCAAAGCCCAAAGCAGCAGCAATGGGCGCAGCCGCCTAAGATGCCTCAGGGACGCCCTATTGTCAAGGTAATATTAGTATAAATAAGTTGGCTGGAAGAGATCTCCGAGATAGACTCGCATTTGACACTACAAAAGTTTAAATCTTTTTTGTATTTTTTTATGCATACACATTTTTTTTTAAATTCTTATCGAAATGCTTTATTATATATTCACAGGGCAACCAAACCGGTGCGGCGCCTACGTTAGGCTACGCTCCAACTCCTTCTGACTACCAGCAGCATTATCTCAACCAACAACAGGTTCGTAAATATTAGAAAGATTAAACTGGAATAAATATGAAAATATATTACTAATTTGTCCCTTTTCTCGTTTCAGCAAATGGTAGGAAGTGTTCGTCAATTCCCTCACCCTCAGCAGAGGCAGCAAATACCTTCTTCGGTAAGCATACTGTTCCGTCTTTCATTCGTCGATATTGTTGTACTGTCTATCTTTTTCATGAGCACTCATCGTTTTGGTTTCAGAAGTGGGATACCAAAAAAAAAAAAAAAAAACGCACGTCACGCCGATGATACTTCAATATTTCAGATTAATTTTATTTATAGTTTTTACCTTACTTTTTTGTAAGTTCACCTAACTAAATCAAATGTTACATTTAGTCATTTCCATACACTGACGGAATACATCAAACTGCTTGGCACCACACTTCGTTGGCCACGCCAAAATGCCTCTCGATAAATAGTAGTACTACTAAAATGGTATCCCTTGAACACTTATTTTCGCCTTCTTCGTGGAGTTGAGTTTTAATTTGTTTTGTGTTTTGTTAACAGTTCAGCAATATGAACAACATGCGCGAGGAATGTCCAGCGGCACCTCGCTGCACCAACTGCTAGTCCAATCCCACCAGAGGACCCTCAACGGTGAGTTGTTTACCTTACTCAGCACATGTGTAAGAAACCGTACAGAGATGAAGCTTCATACAATCATGCTAGGAAGAGAGAATCGTTGGATCATACTTTTTACCTGTTTGTCCTGCAGACCAGTCCGTCTAGAGACTGTTGGAAACGTGTCGTTGGCGTTGCGACGATTTATTGTATGAAGAGACTGCCCTCAATAGATTTATTATGTTTCTATGGATAGTTTTATTTTCTACGTCATTACGGGACAAGTGTGATGTAGTAGTAATCACGGTTTTATGAAGATTTGTCTTTGTACAGGTTTCTTACTCTTGTTTCTATAACAGACTGAGTATTTGAGTTTCAAGTGTATAGAAAAACTTTTGAAATACCTTTTGTAAGTAGTTTTATATGAGCGACTTATTTTCTTTTCTTTATAGATCGCGT
>JARACY010002880.1:0-38195 GCA_029255725.1 Scrobipalpa atriplicella
ACAAAATAATATCAATATTAGAATGATAAGTATTAACAAAATTAATAAGCTGGTCCTTTTTGTTAGTGATGCTTCTAGAATTCCAGTGAAAAATAGATAGTTGATCAATACCAAGTTCACTGTCCATTGGGAGTGGAAGCAAAGTTGGTAATGAGCAACTCCTTAATTGAATTAGTTGTTACAGAAATAGCATCTTTTTTGTTCTTCTTAGACTCTTTTTCTTTCTGCTGAACAATATCTAAAATAGTTTTAGTAAGTGCATTAAGTATGACATCAGAGTTAATAACATCGGATATTAAAGCTCTTCTTTGAGGGAGTAAAGGGAAGCCTTTTGAGTTTGCCGAGTTGGGGGCAGGAATTGATGGAGGTTTCTTACTTGATGCAACAGAAGCATATGAGGCTTTACCACTAATTTGAGCCTTAATTGCAGCTATCTTGGCAGACTTTACTGGACAGGAGATGGAAACAGCTGGATGTGGACCCTTGCAGTTGCTGCACTTCAGTATCGATTGGTCGGGACAGTCCTTGAAAAAATGAGCACCAGAGCATATCGAACACACTTGCTGAGATCTGCAGGAACCAACTCCGTGATCAAATTTATAACACTTGAAGCATTGCCTTAAAGGCTTTATGTATGGCAAAGTGTCAAACCAGATGTGATCAAATGTAATGTGGTCTGGCAAGGTTGTTGCCAGAAAAGTGACGAGAACAGTGGGGGTGGGCAATGTCGTGCCATCGGAAGTTTTTCTTGTAAATCTTTTTACGCCAATGATGGTACAGGAAGCCTTTAAATGTGTCAACAATTCCTCCTCTGAAATTTCTACAGGAGCTTTGATGATTCCCTGTATCTCCAGATGGTCATAAGGGATCCTTGCCAACCAGTCATTGCTTTGAGTTAAATTTTTGTCCAATAAAAAATTATTCGCACTATCCTTATCCTTGAAAAAGATCTTCTGCAACGCAGCGCCCACCTGTTTGATATGACTAACGCCAGGAACATTCCTCAAGATCGCATTAGATTTAAGTAGATCAAGTTTATTGTTTGCTGTGAGTGGTGAAAGTAACACTGGATAATCTTGTTTGTTTGCTTCAGAATAAATGTGGTTGTAGTCTCTAAACAAACCTCTATTATTTCTATTAAAATGAGCCATCATTTTTGGAGGAGTAGCCTCTTGATCTTCTGAATGTTTCCGTTTTTGGGACTCAAACATAATCCCATCACTAGTATCATTCATGATAAGCTTCGCAGTATATTAAGTTAACAAAAAGTAACGAAATTACTCGTTCTAAAGGGCTTTAAAGAATTAAAATATTAAATTAACTTAAAAATACGCCCTTCGCTTCGAAGTTCGCGCCCTTTTTTCCCCGTAAACTAAAATATAATTTTAAAAAGCATAAATACGTTTGCTATCGCGGGAAACATGAATGCGCACTACGAGAACAAGCGTCATATAATTAGCAGCACGTGAATGAGCACCACGAGAATGGATGTAACGTGTCGTCAATTCACATGCTGCGTATTCTCGTGCTGCTGATTACACTGCTGCAAATTCTCGCAGCGCTTGCGGAATACACGACACATTTTGTTCAGTCCGGTGTCGCTAAATACCGTGATGCGAATTCATCAAGCGCTTGCGGAATACGCACCATGCTAGTACGCACCACGGGAATTGACGTAACGTCAATGACCTCTGATAGAGAGGAGCACAAAGCGCGGTAGCATATATTTCTCGATTGAAAATTATCTCCATTGGGATATTTTTTATTTTATATTATTATAAGGTTATTTTTTAGAACTGACAAATTTTGGCGAAAAACCAATTAAAGCTAACAATCCAAAACAAGTTGCAAGCCCCGAAGTGGGGGGACGGGGGGGCTGCAAATAAAAAAAAACATGCTACACAGATCCGACTCGGTAGGTTAGGTTAGGTTAGAGTAGTGACCCTTTGGAGCGAACGAAGTGAGCGACCGAGCCACAGAGGAGGGGCTGCTTTACGGAAAACTTGCCTGTTAGTTAGGTTACGTTAGGCTAATTTTTATTTCCCGAAAATCTGCAGACACTCGAAAAATGTATCGATCGATTAACTAATTGGAATCGATGACATGCTCGGACATCGTCTCAACTCTACGATAAAGGTCAGGTCATTGACGTGACGAGTATTCTCCTGGTGCTTCTTCCCCAAGCGCTGTAGGAATTTTCGTCATATATTTCGTATCATGTAAATTGTTGTCACGTTTTGTATTCTCGTGCTGCCAGTTCAAATGTTGCGTATTCTTGCAGCGCTTGGTGAATGTTCGTCACGGGAAATAGCAGCATAGAGTTAGCACCATAGGAATTGTTGTCATGTCATGTTTTACCGTGACGCGTATTCCCGTGGTGCGTATTCACATGCTGCGCATTATATGCTGCACTACCGATGAAAAAAAAAAAACATTGCACTATCGCGACTGAAAATGAGCGCTTGATATTCGCGCTAATTTTAACTCCAAAAATACATTATTTCAATATACAGTGGTAAAATAATTTGACTACATGTATTTTCGAAGATGGTAAGAAATTGTTCTTAGGTACCTATATAATTTTCACATTAAAAACAGGCTTTAAAATAATCGGTCTATTTGATCAAAACAATGAGATATTTAATTTATAATTCATTAATTAGCCTTTTTTGCGCTTTGATCCACAGTGCGACGTTGAAATACTTCATTGTGTGTATTGTGGGAGTGGCATTGTACTGCGAATGGATTATCTATGTGATGCAGCCATATAATTGGAGTAAGCTGGAATGTAGCAATAAGGACCCTACCTGTGTCAAGGTATTATTCGTCGCAGATCCTCAAATTCAGGGAGACGACGCTGTCCCACCCCCGCTGAGCTATCTCATCAACTGGGACATTGATAGGTATGTAACAAAATTAAAGTTATTTTTTTTTTATTCATACTCCACACTCTCTGCCCTATATTTTACCGATAAACTGTACCTAACTGACTGAAGTATTTGATGAGTTCAAAACAATGTTGTTGACTAAATCAAACTTATTAAAAGACGACTCTGAACATCCTAATGAGTAGACTTTGGGGCACTTTCCTCCAAATTTATTCTAAGTCCAAAATAAAATTATTGATTTCCAATAACTATTTTATAATTTTTTCTATGTATCGTCATAGCACCCCAAAGCCTATACTCCAACTTCTACACTCCAGCCTGAACTTGAGTCTCTGACCGAATATTTATTATTATTTAATAATAGCCGAGCAGCAGAATTGCTGATGTGGCTATATCCGTAGCTGGTGTGTGCGCTAATATTTAATTAAAATTATTTATTAATATTTAGGAATTTATTTTATTAATAAAAGTGTTATTTATTTAATTTTACAAATAAAGAATAACTATGTTTTTTTTAATGTAGCCTGTATCGTGTCCCACTGCAGGGCAAACTTTTAGCTACATTAAAAAATCTGTGAACATAAATTTTCAAGACTATTTTTATCTTGGAATTGATTACCTAACTAGTTCTTCTATAATGAATGCTGCTATGTACTTTAAAAGCTATTAAAGGCATAATAAATTAACAGTAGGTACATGTTGTAATGGTACCTCAATAACAAGATATCAAATTGATTTTGCAGGTACCTCAAATCAACATTTCAAGTAGTTTTAAAACAATTCAATCCAGAAGTCATAGTGTATTTAGGAGACCTTACAGATGAGGGGTGGGACAGCGTCGTCTCCCTGAATTTGAGGATCTGCGACGAATAATACCTTGACACAGGTAGGGTCCTTATTGCTACATTCCAGCTTACTCCAATTATATGGCTGCATCACATAGATAATCCATTCGCAGTACAATGCCACTCCCACAATACACACAATGAAGTATTTCAACGTCGCACTGTGGATCAAAGCGCAAAAAAGGCTAATTAATGAATTATAAATTAAATATCTCATTGTTTTGATCAAATAGACCGATTATTTTAAAGCCTGTTTTTAATGTGAAAATTATATAGGTACCTAAGAACAATTTCTTACCATCTTCGAAAATACATGTAGTCAAATTATTTTACCACTGTATATTGAAATAATGTATTTTTGGAGTTAAAATTAGCGCGAATATCAAGCGCTCATTTTCAGTCGCGATAGTGCAATGTTTTTTTTTTTTTCATCGGTAGTGCAGCATATAATGCGCAGCATGTGAATACGCACCACGGGAATACGCGTCACGGTAAAACATGACATGACAACAATTCCTATGGTGCTAACTCTATGCTGCTATTTCCCGTGACGAACATTCACCAAGCGCTGCAAGAATACGCAACATTTGAACTGGCAGCACGAGAATACAAAACGTGACAACAATTTACATGATACGAAATATATGACGAAAATTCCTACAGCGCTTGGGGAAGAAGCACCAGGAGAATACTCGTCACGTCAATGACCTGACCTTTATCGTAGAGTTGAGACGATGTCCGAGCATGTCATCGATTCCAATTAGTTAATCGATCGATACATTTTTCGAGTGTCTGCAGATTTTCGGGAAATAAAAATTAGCCTAACGTAACCTAACTAACAGGCAAGTTTTCCGTAAAGCAGCCCCTCCTCTGTGGCTCGGTCGCTCACTTCGTTCGCTCCAAAGGGTCACTACTCTAACCTAACCTAACCTACCGACCGAGTCGGATCTGTGTAGCATGTTTTTTTTTATTTGCAGCCCCCCCGTCCCCCCACTTCGGGGCTTGCAACTTGTTTTGGATTGTTAGCTTTAATTGGTTTTTCGCCAAAATTTGTCAGTTCTAAAAAATAACCTTATAATAATATAAAATAAAAAATATCCCAATGGAGATAATTTTCAATCGAGAAATATATGCTACCGCGCTTTGTGCTCCTCTCTATCAGAGGTCATTGACGTTACGTCAATTCCCGTGGTGCGTACTAGCATGGTGCGTATTCCGCAAGCGCTTGATGAATTCGCATCACGGTATTTAGCGACACCGGACTGAACAAAATGTGTCGTGTATTCCGCAAGCGCTGCGAGAATTTGCAGCAGTGTAATCAGCAGCACGAGAATACGCAGCATGTGAATTGACGACACGTTACATCCATTCTCGTGGTGCTCATTCACGTGCTGCTAATTATATGACGCTTGTTCTCGTAGTGCGCATTCATGTTTCCCGCGATAGCAAACGTATTTATGCTTTTTAAAATTATATTTTAGTTTACGGGGAAAAAAGGGCGCGAACTTCGAAGCGAAGGGCGTATTTTTAAGTTAATTTAATATTTTAATTCTTTAAAGCCCTTTAGAACGAGTAATTTCGTTACTTTTTGTTAACTTAATATACTGCGAAGCTTATCATGAATGATACTAGTGATGGGATTATGTTTGAGTCCCAAAAACGGAAACATTCAGAAGATCAAGAGGCTACTCCTCCAAAAATGATGGCTCATTTTAATAGAAATAATAGAGGTTTGTTTAGAGACTACAACCACATTTATTCTGAAGCAAACAAACAAGATTATCCAGTGTTACTTTCACCACTCACAGCAAACAATAAACTTGATCTACTTAAATCTAATGCGATCTTGAGGAATGTTCCTGGCGTTAGTCATATCAAACAGGTGGGCGCTGCGTTGCAGAAGATCTTTTTCAAGGATAAGGATAGTGCGAATAATTTTTTATTGGACAAAAATTTAACTCAAAGCAATGACTGGTTGGCAAGGATCCCTTATGACCATCTGGAGATACAGGGAATCATCAAAGCTCCTGTAGAAATTTCAGAGGAGGAATTGTTGACACATTTAAAGGCTTCCTGTACCATCATTGGCGTAAAAAGATTTACAAGAAAAACTTCCGATGGCACGACATTGCCCACCCCCACTGTTCTCGTCACTTTTCTGGCAACAACCTTGCCAGACCACATTACATTTGATCACATCTGGTTTGACACTTTGCCATACATAAAGCCTTTAAGGCAATGCTTCAAGTGTTATAAATTTGATCACGGAGTTGGTTCCTGCAGATCTCAGCAAGTGTGTTCGATATGCTCTGGTGCTCATTTTTTCAAGGACTGTCCCGACCAATCGATACTGAAGTGCAGCAACTGCAAGGGTCCACATCCAGCTGTTTCCATCTCCTGTCCAGTAAAGTCTGCCAAGATAGCTGCAATTAAGGCTCAAATTAGTGGTAAAGCCTCATATGCTTCTGTTGCATCAAGTAAGAAACCTCCATCAATTCCTGCCCCCAACTCGGCAAACTCAAAAGGCTTCCCTTTACTCCCTCAAAGAAGAGCTTTAATATCCGATGTTATTAACTCTGATGTCATACTTAATGCACTTACTAAAACTATTTTAGATATTGTTCAGCAGAAAGAAAAAGAGTCTAAGAAGAACAAAAAAGATGCTATTTCTGTAACAACTAATTCAATTAAGGAGTTGCTCATTACCAACTTTGCTTCCACTCCCAATGGACAGTGAACTTGGTATTGATCAACTATCTATTTTTCACTGGAATTCTAGAAGCATCACTAACAAAAAGGACCAGCTTATTAATTTTGTTAATACTTATCATTCTAATATTGATATTATTTTGTTGAATGAAACATGGCTAAGTCATGGTGTTACCTTTAAACTCCCTGGTTTTAATATTATCCGTCAGGATTCTGATCGTCCTCATGGTGGTGTGGCTGTAGCTATCAGTAACAAATTCAATTTTACAACCATCCATTCTCCTTCTTGTTATCATTTTCAAAATATTTTAATTTCAGTTCAGCTTGGCTCCTCTACTCTGGATATCCTTTGTGTGTACATGCCTCCTCCTCCTAATGGTAAGTTTACTATACAAATGTTAAATCAAGCATTTTCTAAAATTTCCAGTCATAACTATCTTATTATTGGTGACCTGAATGCTTATAGTGTAACCTGGGGCTGTCGTGAAAATAATAGGCGAGGTAATTTGATACAGAACTTTGCAGATAGTTTAAATCTGGTTTGTTTAAATGATTTCTCTGTTACTACCTTTGTACCTTATGGTCAGGAAGGAAATGTATTGGACCTGGCTTTTGCTTCTCCGTCAATTAGCTCCAGTTGTTCTCTTACTGTTCATGATGATCCTCTGAGCAGTAATCACTTCCCTTTGATAGTTAATGTGCTCTATAATAATTGTTCTAATACTAGTTCTAATATCTCTTCTAGTCGACGCAATGTCACTAGTGCATCTTCTCCTTCAGCTTCAGCGTATCCTCCATTAGCAGGAGTTAACTTTAATAAGGTTGACTGGAATAAGTTTAATGATTTATGTTCAGATAATTTCTCTTCTTTTGTTTTAAGTACAAATCCTTTGCAAGACTACAAAGATTTTATTTTGACGTTATGTGACATTTTATTAACTTTCCCTAAAAAGTCGTACAGTTGCCATACGAGAAAACGCAAAGCTTTAATTTGGTGGAACGACATTTGTAATCAAGCTGTTTTGAGAGCAAAATTAGCTTTTAATTCATATAAAAGCTACCCTACTTTAGAAAACTATGTCTTATATAAACAATTTGATGCCAAGAAAAAAAGAATTTTATCAGAACAAAAGTTATTGTCTTGGGTGAATCTCTGCTCTTCTTTTAATCGATTAACTCCACGCAAGGTTATTTGGAATTATATAGCCAGATTTAAATTTTCTAAATTAAATTCTGCTGTAAAAACCCATTTTCTTGAAAATTCTAATAATGCTTCAGCTTTTTTAGATAAGGTTGCCTCTAATGGCGGCAATTTTGATTTGAATATTTTAGATCCCTTCTTTTCAGCGAATGGTGTTGATTCGGCTCGTTGGCTTTTAGATCCCTTCAATATGTATGAATTTAATTCTGCTTTACAAAATAAAAAGAATACGTCGTCTCCTGGTCCAGATTTTATCCCCTATATTGTTATCAAAAAACTACCTGATTTTGTTAAACAACTTTTGTTAAATATTTATAATAACCTCTGGTTAAATAGGAGCATTCCTCCGAGTTGGAAATTTCAATTTGTTGTACCTATTTTGAAACCTGGAAAAGATTCTAATAGTTTAGATGCTTATAGACCAATTTCTTTAACTTCGTGTTTTGCTAAGTGTTTTGAAACTATGCTTAAGAATCGTTTAGAATGGTTTATAGAGAAGAACAAAAGTATTCCAGATTTTCAATTCGGATTCCGAAAGGGTAAAAATACAATGTACAATTTATGTTGCCTGGTTGGGGACATTCGTAATAATTTTAGAAATAATAAATTTACTTTAGCAGTTTTTTTGGATATTAAAGGTGCGTTTGATAATATTGATCACGCTTACTTAGTTAAAAGTTTATTTAATTTGGGGATACCTGGTCCAATTTTGTACTGGTTATTTAATTTTCTTCATAACCGAAAGATTTCTTTAAAGATTAAAAATCAACTTTATGGCCCAAAAACGACTTACAAGGGTACTCCTCAGGGGTCTGTTTTATCTCCTTTGATTTTTATCTTGAGTTTAGTGGATTTGATGAAATGCATCCCTGATTCTGTTAAGTATTCTTTTTTTGCTGATGATCTCGTGTTATATTTAGCTATTGATGATCCTAAGCAGGGAGAATCCATTATGGATAACTGTTTAAAAATTCTCTATAAAAAATTTAATGATGATCTAAAATTAGAGGTCAATGTTGCTAAAAGTTCTGTTATTTTATTTGCTAAAAATTGCTCTTACTGTCCTTCTGTTCATTACAATGATGTTATTTTACCGGTATCCAAAAGTGAAAAATACTTGGGTATTAAATTAGATTCTGAACTTTCATGGGAACCTCATATTATTCATATCTCTAAAAAAGCTGAATTAGGCCTCAACGTGCTAAGATCTTTAGCTGGTCTTAGATGGGGTTCAGATCCTAAAATTCTTAAAAATATTTACATAGCTATCATTCGCAGTCATTTTGATTATGGCTGCATGCTTTATGCTGACGCCTCTAACAACTTGCTACGTAAATTGGATATAATTCAAAATAAAGCATTGCGTGTCATTACAGGGGCAATGATCTCTTCACCTATTAATTCTCTGGAGGTTGAGGCTGGAATTGTTCCTCTATTTATTAGAAGGAGTTATTTAATTGACAAATTTTGTCTTCAGTTGATAAGTCGAGATAACGTCATAATTTGTAGATATTTGGAGGATTTCAATATACCAAATTATAATGAGGTGCCATTAACAGTTAGCACTTCTTTTTTTTTTTTTTAAACGTTTTCCCATAAAGGGAAGGCGAAGAGCTTGAGCCCATGCAGCCTAGTCTTTAGTATTTGTTCTTCCGTTGTTCGTTTTAAAAATATAACGTCTTTAGTGTATATTTCTTATGATCAAATCCAGTTTAAAAAGTCTTCAGTTTGAATATTTTCCTTTTCAGTGCAATTTTATTTTAATGTCTTCAGTATTTTCCATTTCAGTTATCAAATCCAGTAAAAATGTCTTTAGTATGTAATGATTCGTTCCATCCATGTTATTTATAAAATAATTCGTCTTTAGTATAAATTCATTTTGTCAAATCCAGTAGTTATGTCTTCTTTCTCTTTAGATTTATTTCTACAATAATTTCTCAATAAGACTATTATTTACAAAATATTTACATTTGCTGAAAAGAAACGTGTCTGAAAAACTGTCAAAACAAAACTATATACAGATGTTAAAATTAAATTTCTCTTTCACGGTTGAAATAATATAATTATAAAGGGCTGTGTAAGTTAAAGGATTCTGAAGCAGAATCTGTACAGAATGCGGGACTGAACTAGGTTCTCCGTAAATACGGATTAGCTCATCCATCAGCAGAAGGCGCTGTATGCCAAAAGACGAGCAGACAAAGAACAGGTGCTCAATTGTTTGATCCTCCTGAGATTGACATCGATCACACTGAGGATTACGAACAATTCGTACTTTAGCTAAGTGATGATTAAGGCGACAATGACCTAACCTCAAACGACAGATAATGGTGTAGAACTTTTTATTAGAGTAAGTATTTCCTTTACGGAACCAAGAAATTGATTTTAAGTTTACATCTAAAGCAGCATACCATGACCCCTTATTTTCTATTTGAACAGTGTGATCCCAGTGCTCTTTCCATTTAACATACATTCTCTCTTTCAGTACAGTGATAGTATGAGTGTATTGAAAGCCTTAAAAAATAATAAAATTAATGCAAACACTAATTACCTCATATACTCTATTAAGAATCTTTGGTTTGAACTTTATTCTAATCATCAGATAGTTGTAGACTTCATGTGGACGGCTTCTCATATTGGTGTCTCTGGCAATGAAAAGGTAGATTTCTTGGCTCGTTCTATTTCAAGTTCTCCGCAAACTTTAGACAATAGTTTCAATTTGTTATTGCCTTATTCCGATATTATCACTGTACTGAAAGAGAGAATGTATGTTAAATGGAAAGAGCACTGGGATCACACTGTTCAAATAGAAAATAAGGGGTCATGGTATGCTGCTTTAGATGTAAACTTAAAATCAATTTCTTGGTTCCGTAAAGGAAATACTTACTCTAATAAAAAGTTCTACACCATTATCTGTCGTTTGAGGTTAGGTCATTGTCGCCTTAATCATCACTTAGCTAAAGTACGAATTGTTCGTAATCCTCAGTGTGATCGATGTCAATCTCAGGAGGATCAAACAATTGAGCACCTGTTCTTTGTCTGCTCGTCTTTTGGCATACAGCGCCTTCTGCTGATGGATGAGCTAATCCGTATTTACGGAGAACCTAGTTCAGTCCCGCATTCTGTACAGATTCTGCTTCAGAATCCTTTAACTTACACAGCCCTTTATAATTATATTATTTCAACCGTGAAAGAAATTTAATTTAAACATCTGTATATAGTTTTGTTTTGACAGTTTTTCAGACACGTTTCTTTTCAGCAAATGTAAATATTTTGTAAATAATAGTCTTATTGTTACTGGTTATTGAGAAATTATTGTAGAAATAAATCTAAAGAGAAAGAAGACATAACTACTGGATTTGACAAAATGAATTTATACTAAAGACGAATTATTTTATAAATAACATGGATGGAACGAATATAACATACTAAAGACATTTTTACTGGATTTGATAACTGAAATGGAAAATACTGAAGACATTAAAATAAAATTACACTGAAAAGGAAAATATTCAAACTGAAGACTTTTTAAACTGGATTTGATCATAAGAAATATACACTAAAGACGTTATTTTTGAAACGAACAACGGAAGAACAAATACTGATGACTAGGCTGCATGGGCTCAAGCTCTTCGCCTTCCCTTTTATTATGGGAAAACATTAAAAAAAAAAAAAAAAAAAATAAGTTGTACAATCAGTTGCAAACTCTGATGTACATGACCCAACAAGAAGACGGAAGGGTTGGCGCAAGTGAAGCGTTTTTTATTAAGATAATCACTTTGCGTTGCCAGGTCATTGTGGCCATTCTCTAGATTCATGCTAGGTTAGGGATATGGTGCTTTTTCGACTGGTGCGACCCTTCTTGTATACTGATAGGAGTTCCACAGTCAATGAAACTGAACAACTTTCATCAGGAATTTCGGGAAACGAAAAGTATTTTTGACTTGCCATGCAAAATGACCACCTCGAGTTGTATGGGAAAGCCAATTCTATTTCCTGAAAGAATATCTTTGTTAAATTCGTTCAGTTTCGTTGAATGAGCCTGCGTGTTTTACATCTGGTATACCTATCTAATCTAGGTATAAAAAAATGTCCAACGCTTAGCAACTAAGGTTCGTATTTATAAAGGGATCTCAAGATTGAGAGAAATATTGATTGCGGATTTGACAGGTCATTTTGTACTGGAATGACATTTCTGACACGAACTCAAACTCGCTGTCACTCTTGAGAGCTGATTATAAATACGGGCCTAACATCACATTTACCTCATCTCTATATTTACACGTCAAACAAATAAAACAGGCTTGTCCCCAGAAGCTATAACCTATTACTTGGCATACATTTCAACAGGCATTTACTTCAATGTTAGCTTAGCATAAACAGTATAAACGATTTGCGCATGCTATGTTGTTCACTTATACAGGGTGTAAAAAAAGTACCTACCTTTAAACCACATGTTCTACTAATGATACCAAACAATTTTCCCAAAGCACAAAATTTAGAGCTTGAAATAAAAATTTGCCTTGTCCATACAAAATTGAAGATCCCGGAGAGCATCTCCGTATGGGAAAGGCAATTTTTTTTTGAGCTAAAATTTTTCTGCTTTGGGAAAGTTGCTTGGTATCATCAGTAGAACATGTGGTTTAAAGGAGCGCAGTACTTTTTAACACCTTGTATAATAAGCATGTATTTTTTAAATAAGTCATAAGTAGGCTAGGAATATCTGACTCCGACTGAATGACTTAAATGTGCCTTAGCAATTACCGGATTTTGTTTATAAATTCAAAAAGTCCAGTCCCTAGATTTCAATATTGATATTTTGTTTACAAAAAGCGCGTATACTAAGGGGCAATCTTCTTGAACATTTTGCCAATCTAAAATTCACACTTGCTGCGCTGAATTGAAGAGCAACGTAAAAAGTAGCCTAGCTAATAAATGTCGTAATTTTGGATTACCAGGATATGATATCATATTGAATTACATAAAACAACGCCATCAAGGCGCGGCTAAGCAAAGTCTGATCGATCTTTCCTTATTTAAAAATCATTATTGTCTATTTGCCAATGAAATAATCTACATTCATTATTAAGAATTTATTTGTTAAGTCAATAATAGTTTGTTCGATCAATACTTATTACTTAAGATAAATCGGTATAATTTACTCACTGACCTTCCATCTTTATTTCACAGATCATTATGTAATTTTTTGGTGTCATCCTTTTTATAGGACTCCAACAAGGCTAGTCGTTATTTATTCTGAAATTTTATGAACCCCTTGACATTTTCAAGTCGAGGTATTTTGCACCAAAACCATCCTTCCAAATCTTCCAATAATGAAAATAAACTATACTCATCAAGTCATCAAGGGGTGTCATCTTCAAATTACAGTTGGGAGGTCAGCACGTGGAAACCAACGCGATATAGGTATAACATTCTTAACATTTTGAGCTTTTACTAAGTTACATACATATACATACACAAATCACGCCTTTATCCCTAGAGGGGTAGGCAGAACAAAAACGACCTAAACAAAAGTCGTTCCGCCACGTCTGTCAAGTTTTGAGGGTTAGTACAGATGATAATGTATATTGTGACAGGTTGTCAGCCCATCGCCTATACATTGCAATACACTTAAACTCTCCAATCCCTTTTCTGGTTTTTACAGCATGCCCGGGGGGAGATGCAGCTGGCACATTCTATGTTTTTCTATCGCTCCCAGTCCAGCATAGAAGACATTAAGTTAAGTTACATTTTAATGTTAAATTATTTAAAATTAAAAAATAGCAACAAAGAGAAAATTTAAAACATGACAAAAAAAGTTTTTTTTATAAGCAGCAGTTTATAAAGACAAACTTTTAACACTATAAGATCTTATTGACTCCACAATGTACTTTATCATAATCTTCTACAGAGATATTTACGTAGTTATATTCATTTGCATTTCATATTATCATCATATCAAGCGGTAGGGACAGAGCATAATTATTATGTTCACTGAGACACAATTAAACATAATTTTACCTAATAAAAGTAATATTACGTTCAGCCGAGATCATAAATTATTATTGTGTAAAATGTTAATATTTTTTTTAACTATAATACCTATGTATGTGCGTAAGACTTGCGTGCGCTTAAGTCATCTTTTACCTTGACCGGTCCACTCCTACCGAAAACATACACAAGTTTATCGAGCTTTCTTCTTTTGATGACGAGACGAGGTAGGGCTGTCAAGCACTCGGATTTATAAAAAATAATAGTTTGATCTTACTGGTTTAGAATCTAATTCTATTCTGTATTTCGGTAGCACAAAGTTTCGGTTGTTTCGGTACCGCATTGACGATCTCGATGAAAATTTGTATACCGAAAACCATAAGGATACCACTATTATATTGATACCGATTAAGTTGAAGTGATTTCTGTATCGAAATAATAAGTGTACCGGTAAATTAAATCGCTAATAATGATATAGTTAAAAATTGGATACCCGAAAATAATGATATGACGTCATATCGTTTTATTGTAGTAACCCAATTTTGCGGTAATGCTGTCCCTGGTTTAGATACCTCAAAGATATAAACGCTGCTCCCATCAATATGAGAGATAGATGAGTGACGTGATTTTCCTAGTGTTTCATATAATATTTTCTAATTTTGAACCTACACCTGCATGAAAAGAAAAACTTAGTTTTGTTTGTTATTTGTTTGTAGCGGAAAAGTTCCACAAAATCTACGAATACATACACTTTTTACGGCAGGATAAAGTTTCATTTAAACGGGAAAACTCATGCGACCGCTGCTAATCACAACAGTCTGAAAACCAATACCAAGTAACATAAAATCTATGTTTTTGGATGTTTGACCTTGAACCTACAAGTCCGGAATGTCCGGATAAACCTGTCAGTCTAGCTGACAACCCTGGCGACAGTCTGAACTTGAACGCCTATAGTTGCACAAGGTCACTGGTTGTATAACCGTTATGCAACTCTACTGCGGCACGGAAACCCACTTCGGATAGTAAATCTCGCATCGCATTCTTTTCAATCAGCTGTTCTCGGATATTGCTTTTGAAGAACAAGAGCTCAAGTTTAGAATGTGTATAGCCTTGTCTTATTTTGTCTAGCTTCAATTATTACCCCACTGTTGGGCAAAGGGTCTTCTCCCTTATCTCATTATTCTTCTTCATGGAATACAAAACATAGAACAAACAGTCAACGTTTTCTAAATGTGATTCAAACTTTTCTAAATTTTTACAGTAATTCTACAATGCCTGAATATATTTATTAAGTACCTAGTGTTTTATTTTTTTTAACTGTTACTTTTTACTGTAATAGATAGAAGTACAAGTTGCCTACTCGCATTATATAAGTAGGTTAGGTAAATAAAAGTTGTCAAAGTTATGTTACAACAAAACGCTACGCTATGGGTAATGAAATAAATTCTTTACAGGCAATTATTATACTTCCATGCTGGACTGTGAGTGATAGAAAAACATAGAATGTGCCAGCTGCATATCCTCCCGGGCATGCTGTAAAAAACAGCTAAGGGCTTCAGTATTGTAATCTAGGCGATGGGCTGACAACCTGTCACTATAGCAATATACAGATCTATCTTAAATAACCCTCAAAACTTGTCAGACGTGGCGGAACGACCTTTGTTTAGGTCGTTTACGCTCTGCTTACCCTATTGGGGATAAAGGCGTGATTTATAACCTAACCTAGTCTCTTATAGTAAAGGACGGTTTAAATGGTTCAAGCTGTAAGTATTAGTGCATAAGTACAGGTTGATAAGTTGAAACGTGTAAACGTCAACTTAAAAGCCAACTTACCAACTTTAATGTAAACCGCCCCTAAAGCAAATTAAAATCAAAACACATAGTAAATTCAGTTTGACAAGTAATAACAAAAGAGAGAATAGTTGCGTGGACAAAGAGTCGTTTCGTAAGTTGTCGCAACTGGAGTCAAGGTTGTTTCGCGGTCTGTGGTCAAACAAACCGACTATTTGACGAAAACTTGTCAAGAGATAAAAGTGAACCATGGAAGGTATAATTAAATTACAATAGCATGATGACAACGAATACTATGGTGATCAGATCATTCGAGCTTCAATTTGGCTCAATCAATTAAAATTATTACATTACATGATTGTTTTATTTAATAAAATGTTATTCTGATATTTTTATCAGAATTAAATTCAGTGCAAGACGGAAAAAAAAAGAATTTGACTCGAATAAAATCATCAAATCTAAGGGTCGTATTTATAATCAGCTCTCAAGACTGACAGCGAATTTGAGTTTGTATCAGAAATGTCATTTCAGTACAAAACGATAACGCTATCAAACTTGAGATCGCTTTATAAATACGAGCCTGAGATTCAAATAGTGAATGAATAAACTTTATTCACATAAAGGTAAGCATCTAGTCACGGCTGCGACTACGGCTATTTTTGTGTATTGTATCTAGGTACGTATTTCTTTACTGTACACGTTAGTTAGTGTTCAAAGTAACATGTTCCTGTTCTAGCTTCTATTTCACTTTACATATATCATAAACATGAAAAAAAAAATACCTATGAACTTCCTTCTATTTTGCAATACTCCAAATCAGCATGTCACTTCTCAATATAAATGATTCGACCATTAATAGCCCCATGTCCCAGCATGGTGGTCATATTCGGCTCACGTACCCGATGACCATAAACATTGATACCCAGCCTCACACCAACAAAAGGCAGGCAAGGCAAGCCAAGCAAGGCTGAAACATCTTTTGCCCAATCTACAAAATACAGGGTCTTTGGTAGAGCTATCTCAGCCCATGTATCTGAACGGCTTTCATTTTTCGACTTCTGGAAAATCTCAAAAAACAAATCAGTTTTTCGTACAATGTGGTCTTATATGCGTTTTTTTTTTAAATTTAATATTTTCTGTAAGCCAGATCAAAAGTTGAACTCTCAATACAAAGATGCTGTAGATGTAGACGCTAAAATTTTTGTGCTTTGGGAAAGTTGTTTGTTATAATTAGTAGAACATGTGGTACTTTTTTTACACCCTGTATAAGGTATAGTAGTACCCAACTGCTAATGTATGCCACTCAGCATCGAAAAGATGCCCAGTGTCAGATGTACGCAAGGATTCCTGGCAATTTCCTTATAGATTTGCCGTGAGTCTAGGAATTTGATTTGTGTTCAATTCTTGTAAACAAGAATATAAAACTTTAACAAAATTTAGTGAGGTATATTTCATATTCGTTATACATACATACATACATAAAATCACGCCTTTATCCCTAATGGGGTAGGCAGAGCGAAAACGACCGAAAAGTCATTCCGCCACGTCTGACAAGTTTTGAGGGTTATTTCAGATGGTCATGTGTATTGCTATGCTATAGTGACAGGTTGTCAGCCTATCGCCTAAATTGCAATACATTAAAACCCTCGAATCCCTTAGCTGGTTTTTACAGCCTGCCCGGGAAGATATGCAGCTGGTACATTCTATGTTTTTCTATCACTCCCAGTCCAGCATGAAAGGATATTCGTTATTAATTCCCTAAATCATTTACTGTCGAAAGCACTCAGGTTGGACGTCAACTTTAAAAATGCAAAGTTGTAAAGCATTACATATTTAAATAAGTCTTCCGCATTGACGTATAGTCAGTCAGACAAAGCGCCATTACAATACTTACTGCTTTTGCAAAAATCTATTATGTATACCACAATGCCTACACGAGGGTCATACTCATACCACACATAACGTGTTTGCATGTGCGTGTGTTGTTCTTCTTAGCGAGTGGATTTTCGAGTCGAACAACGACCCGATAAACCCTGGTGTCAGAATTTTCAAACCGCCTAGTAGCTCAGCTATAGACCTCTGACATGGTTTCAGTAACGACCACTATCAAAGACAGCGACCGGGACCGACGGCTTAACGTGCCCTCCGAAGCACGGAATCCTTTTTCTTTTCGGACAATCAGGTGATTCAGCCTGCAATTTCCTAACCAAACTGGGGAAAACCTCACAAAGTGATAAATTGACAAATATCAACTTTGCCCCCCCCCCCCCCCCTGGGAATCGAACCCAGGACCTCCGGATCGTCAGCCCATGGCTCAGACCACTAGACCACGGAGGCAGTGTGCGTGTTTTGTCTTGTTTGCTTGCTTGTTTGTTTGGTTTCGTGAACGGAACTCGCCTGAAACAGACCTTGGCTTGGTTGACTTTACTATAGGAAGATAAAAGAGGTCTTCTGTTGTTCTTTGGAGCTTTATTTTGGAATGAAACAGGATTCAGTGCTAATAGATTGTTCTTTTTTAAAATCTTCATGGTACACAATTACAGTAAGTAAGTACCAACTATTCTAGAGTGAAATATATCATCATCATCATCAGCTCATATAAATCCCCACTGAGGGGCTCGAGCCTACCCTGGAACAGGGCGAAAGTGAAACATAATAGTTATTCAAAATTGCCTTACTAGGTACTTATAGATATATTATTGTGTGTAATTTTATTGTAATTACATAGAGTTTCTATTATGAACTGACGCGACCTCTCAGCCAATGACAGTAATGTTGCATTATGTAACAACGAGCTTATTATTTCTGGATGATAAAGATAACAAAACAGATTATTGTCATTAGCTCAATTAAAATAAATTGGAAGTGTGACCCAGTGACACCTTTTGTAGAGGTATTGTGATTTTTACTAGTTGGTACTACTATTGCCATTGCCCTTCTCGTTGTGTATTCATTATAGCACAGAAATATTTGGTTTAGTCTAGTTTGTTTCGAATTTGAAGGTTATTTAAAATCTCTCAATTATGTGCGCAAATTCTTACAAAAAATTAACATTTTGTTGTAGTTGTGATGACACAAAAAACTTCAGAACGATTTTATATTATAGTAATACCTTGTCGACAAAAACAATATAAAGCACTAAATTTAAAGCTTTTTGCTGTCTGTAATGTAATTATGCTTTATTTTATTCAAAAGTGTTTGCCAAAGTAATACTTACCTACCTACTTCAGTTTGTGATGTAATATTAGCACTTGTTTTATTTTTAAATATGCCTAAAATGTTTTTCGTGTTTTTAAGTGTTTTTTTTATTTATTTGACTTTTGCATTTACATTGTGGGAGGTCCCACACTAAATCATAGTCCGCTAGATAAAAATACAATATGTCGTTTAGGAATTATTAGGTCATCCACTGGCAATTAACTTGATTTGCGTCGCGAAGTCATACAACGAAAATAAACCCAAGGGCTGTTTTATGTGCTCCATCCATTTCCATACAAGGTGAACAATGGTTTATTTTTCAACGATGGTCAGTTATAAATTTTGATGGGCTGGTTCTCTATTGTTTTAGTTCAAGCAAATAATTAATTACACCGCGAACTTCCTCGTTGGTTCCGCGAATCGTAACACCATGAAGAAGGCTTTCCGAGTATTTTATGATTATGATTTTGGTGACATATTGATCGATTCGGTGAGGACACAACCTTAAGTCTTGACCAACATTATTACCGACCCTTTCTGTTCTCTCATGATAGAATATGACAGGTGACAATTTTAGTCAAGATTTAGGACAATCTCAATGAGGGCAATTCGTCGTCGCATTATGGCACGAATTAACTGACATAATTAATTATATACCTATCATCTTCTTTCATGACAAAACAAAAAGGGACGGCAATAATTTTAGCTTAGATTTAGTTAAATCGTGTTTTTACCGAATTGCTCCCATTTTTCATCTTTTTTGCCTACATGTGACAATAAGTGAAAGTTAAAAAAACAACTAAGAGTAGATGAAAATATCAATGCAACATAAGCTCTGCTGTAGTTTTCAAATACTAAGTACATCCGACCTTATGCCTCTCAGATCCAGTGTTACAAATATGACTGATTGCTTCATTAGGTCTGATCTCTCTCAGACTTGCAACTCACGTAGATGTGTAATGAGTACTATTAAATATTCTGTGGTAATGTTTAGGAAAATGTCATGCTTAAACAGTGAGTATACGATGCACTTGTGACGCGTGTGTTTCACAAGTTTACAATTACTTTACTCCATTTAATGGTCATCTATTCTGCAATAGTTATATGACTAGCTAAATAACATGAATCATAAACAAGCTTTACGATATTTGACACCAAATACAGAATAACACCAAATCATCTCTTCACCTAAAATCCGGAATTTAATATATTTCAAATACCTATTATCAGAAAATTTAAAATCTTTTTTTTTTTTGGATTCTTAGTAATGCCCCGTTTTTTTTTTTTTAACTGGAATGGGTTAGCTCTTTACATCCCTATAATAACTTTTAGGTAAAAATACCTATTATACAATCTTGAATAATTACAAACAGTTTTTTTACTAAGTAAGTACCTACTAGCTCCGTTGACTCATCGATCTATTCTACTCAAGTAACATTTAGTTAGTACACTTTGTATCAGTTCATAACCAACCTGTCATACTTATACTTGCATTTATGCTAGAATCACATTTTAATCACTTGACATTTATGAATTTGCGAATTTGCTCACAAGTTATTAGTTAGAATAATGTTTAAATAATGTAAATAAAACCGTGTGGGGTTAGAATAGCATCACCCCATAACTTCCCGTAGGTGTCGTAAAAGGCGACTAAGGGATAAATCCAGGGAATGGGCAGCAGTGTTCCTTGTGAATGGAAAACTTCTACTGCGCTCACCAACCCGTCTGCCAAGCGTGGTGAGTATGGCATTACCCTCTTTTGGGGAGGCTCATGTCCAGCAGTGGACTGTTGTGGCTGATGATGAATGAATGAATGAATTTACACGTTGCCTGCAATAAGACAGAGATGGATTCGTCTAAATTCGCCAGTTGCCCAACATGTGACGAAATGCGATCTTAAAGTACAGTAGATCTTAGATTGTACTCCTACTTATTTCTATATTTCACAACCGATTTGAATACAATCAGATATTGCTTTTATATTATTATTCGTATTGTATCATTCGTATTGCTGCAATACGTGTTTTTAATAATTAGTGTCGTTAACCTTTTACGATTCTATAGACTTCTTTAAGACTGTATAGTTTATTGGGAGGGCTATAAGTATAATAGCATGACCACTGACTAAAAATACTTCAGAGAGAAAGACAGAAGATAGAATATGAGAAGGGTTTATGGACTTCCTGTAAGCCCTTTTCTATGGTAATTAATGACATGTCTATTTAGTCACCGGTCAGGCTAAACCGTAGAAAATGGTTGTAGAGCCGAAACCAAAAAAGACAGTAAAAATGGAAATTTATTTTTGTCATGTAAATATTAGGTATATTTTTTTTATTCTTAACCAAATACGATTGTTTTCTAAAGTAAGTCGGAATATCATCTAAAGTTTCCGCGCCAACGATGGTTATCTCGTACTCTGAACTCTACGTATTCTTTCTATTGTGTTTTCTATGACCTATATTCATTCTCTTTCAGAAATGCGACATGTTTTGTAAATTATTAAATTGAATTTTATGCAATAACTCACGTGTTTCAAACTGGTTGGTATCCTCGGCGGCTCCATTGTGGCAGATCACCGCCAGCCCCAGGATCACCAGCGACTTGATGCAGGCAGCCATCGCCATTGCAGACAATTCAATTTACTAATCTGTCCTTTAGCGAATCAAATTATCGGAAACTAACACTTCACTGGCTGGTAGACTGGCTGGTTTAAAAAAATAAATAATGTTCGAAAGAATAAAATTGTTCGAAATTCAAATTAGGCGCGTGTGGTCGCGTGCGCCGGTGCGGTGCTGGGCGAGTAGTGTGCGAGGTTCGACTCCGACTCTGCCCTGTGGTGAAAGCCTCGCTATGTGTTTATTCAGAGCCGTTTTTCGTCATCCCTTAGATACCCCCACCATTTTATGCTAGCACCATAGTTAGTATGGTTTTCCTGCGAAGTAGTGCAGGAAAATTATTTGATTGAATACATGGCGTTGGTTGACGAATTACTGGAATGTTAGTAGGTATGTATGGTAATTGGTAACTTGGTCATGTTTTTTTTGCTACATTCACCATGGAAATGTTTACCTACTGTAGTAAATATCTGGCCCTGAAATATGTATTTTGATAGGTATTGGTAGAGACCAAGCTATACTTATTGAGATTTTTTAATTTAATAAATATTCTTGAAGATCATAAAGTTAAAGAACATCACAAGTATCAAACTCGCATAGAGCTGTTGAATGTTGATATCATCCATAGCATTTTTTTTTATACGATCAGTCGTCACTAGTCAGTATAAGTAGGCACTCTAGGCATCATGCCAAGATATTACCATAACTCGCATAAGCATTACCTATGTTTACGCCTTTGCGTCGGTTAATTTCATACGATTCCGCGCAATAAGACGCGTATTACGCGCGATGCGCGGGTGCGTACGTGTAACAATGGGGACATCTCTTGGCCAACGTAGGTTTAGTATAGGGCTGCCATCTGACCAGATTTTTCCAGAATTAATCCTAAGTAATTTGGAAGAGTGAGATCTTGCGTAATTTTTTTAACTCAACTCAACCTGACTTAAATCCCGTAGTTTTCAGAGTTTTGTCTAGCCTAGGAAAATGTCGCGGTGGCAGCCCTATGTGTGTATTAAGAAATGCAATGGTAGTTAGGGAAATATTTGGAGCGGTTATGTGACGGGCATTATTATACGTTTGGTTGAAGATTCCCAAGAAGTGACAAAAGTAGACAGTTTTGTAAGAGTTAATTGGCAGTGTGAATGTGAACCCCTTTTTTATTTGCCTCTTCTGCACTCGTGGTTATAAAATAGTAAGCAGTATGCAATAAGTAGGGTACATGTGCTAGATTATTTGCCCTGTGATTGAAAGCTCTTCCTACTGAGTAGCCTAACGAAGAATTTGTAAATTTTAACATGTATGTATACCCTATATTTTAAACATGTTTAATTTTGTAACTCAAATACTGTGATTTGTTTATTTGAATATAAATTAATTTATAACTTTATAAAACAGTTTATTATTACCAAGTCCAAATTATGAAAGTGCTAATTACATAGTTAAGAGTTAGCTTGTTATTAAGAGCAGCTAGAATGAACTAGTTAATAAATGAATTATTATCTTTATCTTGGGTTTTGTTTGCTCTACTATGAGTATCCTCGGTCATTACTTCCCTAGTGCGTAAAGTTTTAACATTTATAGTCGCACGATAATTTCGTATTTTTTTTATACATTGCGGTTTTCTTTTATAATTTTTATAGTAATTTCGTTTTATGAGTCACATTTCCTTACTTTCTACCGACTTTTCCTTACTTTTCGTAGCCTGAGTTTTTTCGAACATTGTTTTTATCAATATTTCGTTGAAATACGGGGTGTAACGACAGCGTCCCACAAACTGATAGGGGTTGCTCAGTCAACGACACAGAACAACTTTCACCAGGCAATTATTTCAGGAAGTGATTTATTTTTGCTTTTCTATACAAATTGTCTGATCGATGTGAACATTTTGTATGGAGAAACCAAATTTTTTTTTTAATTCTTGAATGAATTTCCTGATGAAAGTTGTTCATTGTCGTTGACTGAGCAACTCCTATCAGATTGTGTCCCTTATATTTGGTATAAGATTTATAAATTCTATGTAAGGTTCAAAATAAGTCAGCGGTAAAGTGGAGTACCGTACCATAGATCTAATCGATATTTACCTAAGGGACTTAGAATTTACCTGTACAAGGTGTAACAGAAAGGGTATTATGCACCCGAAAGGATATGAACCAGCCCGTGAAACTTAACAACTTTCCCAAAGGAACATTTAGGTCGAAATACCAAAAAAAAAAGACCTTCCATACAAAATGCATCAGCTGATAGCGCGTTTAGTATGGGAAGCCAAAACTTTTTTTTCTGTATTTCGACCTATGTTCCTTGGGGAAAGTTGTTCAGTTTCATTGGCAGGTTCACATCCTTTCTGGTGCATATACCCTTTCTGTTACACGTTGTATATCATAAGCATAACACATTTGTAAGCTATAATAGAAATAGCCTATTGATCGACTATTAAGGGTCGTATTTATAGTCAGCTCTCAAGAGTGACAGTGAATTTGAGTTTGTATCAGAAATGTCACTTCAGTACAAAACGACCTGTCAAATCCAAACTTAATATTGCTCTCAAACTTGAGATCGTTTTATAAATACGAGCCTTAGTATATTATAGGACTACTCTTAAAGAGAATACAAAACAATTAAGGAGTAATGTAAGTAGTCCTTATAACAACTTTCGCGGTCAAAGTTCGTCTATTTATTAACAGCATGTTAATTATTATAGTGATAACTAATATTTATGAACGTCTACTGTCCAGCATTGATTGCGCAGTCTCTGCCTTGCATCCAGAAAGTGCACTAGCTATTGTCCTGTGCATTTCTAAAATAACGATAGAAACTTTATTTTAAGGGAAAATTTAATTTTCTTTCACGCGCGCCATTTCTTTTTTAGTTCTTTTGTATCGGGAAGAAAGATGTCGTTTATAATTCAAAGATAAACGTAAAAAATCCTAGAAACAGAAGAACTTTTTGATAATTGAATTTTAGAGAACTTTAAAACTGTGACTTTTTAATTTAATTTCGGTGACCATGGGTTTTGAATTTTCTCGTAGACAGTGGTTGACGATAGTAGTGATCTCTATAGCTGACTTCTGCAATGCAATATGTGTTGCTCTACAAGCACCGTTCTACCCGCAAGAAGTAAGTTCCGACACTACATTTTTTCGACAATACAATACAATTTAGTACCCAATATTATAATCATCAGCTCCACAAGCCTACCCTGGAACAGGGCGAACGGGCCTTAGTCGACTATGTAGGCCCAGTACAGATTAGTCAACTTCACACACAAATTTTGAATTTCCTCGTAGGTTTGTGCAATAGTGTGCATTGGTTTGGTTTCGTGTTTTCCTTCACGTTGAAAGCGCCGTATAAACGTACATATGAAATTCAGTAACCGAAAAATTGGTACGAATTGAGTTTAAAATCGGCCCGTGAGTAAATTACTTTTTTTTTCATGCAAGTTTACTCTACAATCGTTTTTTTTTCTGCATTTTAGTCAAACAGTAATATCGGTGAGTTTTATTTAGAGACTAACTCGGTTACTGCTCACATTGATGTCTTTTTTTGTTTTTTGCTACGGCGTAGCAGCTGCGGCGTAGCAATTGCGAAGTCAAATAATAAATAAAATAAATAGTATTCAAACAAGTTTGACATAATTACTTAATGCATTTAAAATACTAATATTTATTTGATAAAATTGATCATATTACGTTTAATTACTTAGATATGATACACTGAGCCCGAATGGTGTAGTGGATAGGGCCGCGGCCTTCTGTGCAGGAGGTCGTGGTTCGAATCCCACCACGTACCAATGTATTTTTCGGTTTTCGAATTTCATATGTACGTTTATTCGGCGCTTTTACGGTGAAGGAAAACATCGTGAGGAAGCCTGCACACACCTACGAAGAAATTCAAAGGATGTGTGTAAACTAATTTAGGATAGGGTCTGGTTTCCCTGGTTTCCTTGGGTTGCGGAGGTCAGATGACAGTCGCTCTGTGTAAAATCCAGTACCCTTGTTCAGTCCCCTAGATTAGGCAGCCAACCCCGTGAAATTAAGAAAAAGGCTAGGAAGATGATGACTTACTAAACTAACTTATCTAAATACTAAAAGATAAATTAATTTATTTAGTTGTCTGTAAATACTTATTATAATACCTAAGTAAATCTAATCTGTGCAATTCCATGCTGGACTGGGAGCGATAGAAAAACATAAAATGTGCCAGCTGCATATCCTCCCGAGCATGCTGTAAAAACCAGCTAAGGGATTCGACGGTTTATTTAGGCGATGGGCTGACAACCTGCCACCCTTAGAACATGTCAGACGTGGCGGAACGATCTATGTTTGGATCGTTGACGCTCTGCCTACCCCATTAGGGATACAGGCGTGATATTATGTATGTATGTATGTATGTAAATCTAATCTATCTATGACTTTTCCAAATGTTATCGGTATTTCAAACTTGACCTAGTTTTGAATATTGGAACAAGATAATGAAGAGATCAAGTCTACGTGCATCTATTCACTTCCAGAAACTACTATTACATTCATTAAAGAATAAACACATGTGCATAGATATAAATTAAACACGTTATTAAGTACGTTAATAATAACATTCATAGTTTTATTAACATAATTATACTTATGTACCTGATTGTTATTTAGTTTTTGTTAAGTAAGCTTGCATAGGATAATTAAATGACGTTTATTTTTGTCCATGATGCAAATAAAATACCTCAAAATTAAATTCTTTATAAAGGTGTAAGGGACAGCTTGATTAACTTACACCTGGTAATTACTTCAGGCAAAAAAAATTTGGCTTTCCCATACAAATTGTCTGATCGAGGTTATAATTTCGTATGAGAACGTCAAATAATATTTTCATTTTCTGAAAGAATTTCCTGGTGAAAGTTGTTCAGTTTTGTTTACTGGGTTATTTAAATATAGTTTGTTTATTTTTTTATGTAACAAGGTCTATTTCCACATGATAAAATATTATTATTCGAAATAATTAGGTATTTGCATCGACAGAAATATCAATAATCAAAGCTAACATAAAGGTAAACAAATGAGAGGGATAATAATCGTATACAATTTACGACTTCCCAGTGTAAACAAAGATGTTTATACCTACGTCATGGAAAGGTCTACTCTACATTTTTAAAGAGCTAACCTACCTAGATAACCTGTGAATATACCTAGTGAACATACTCAGCCGTAAACACATTGGTGCACGTGCACTTGAAAGATTTGCGGGAAAAAGTTTTGATGATATTACACTAGGTGTAAAAATAGCTGATCAATTTTAGGATGTGATCAGATCCATGAAATTGAACTACATTCCCCTAAGAACGTAAGTTAGTTATGTTCAATTTCATGGGCAGGATTTATACCCAGTATTATAAAAAAAGTAGGCGAAACTTTAGGGTGTGAACCTACCTAACCATGAAACTGAACAACTTTCCCCAAGGAACGTAGGTGGTTCAGTTTCATGGGTAGGATAGGATCACACACTAAAGTTTCACAAAATTTTCTATACTCCCTGTATAATTTGGAATATATTTATTATAATCAACCGTTCTGTACCCAGGCTGAGTCAAAAGGCTGTTCAGCGACAGAGTACGGGCTGGTATTCGGTATCTTCGAGCTGGTAGTGTTTCTCACCAGCCCGTTCTACGGCTCCCACCTCAACCGAGTGGGGCCTAAGCTTATGTTCAACGCGGGCATCCTCACCACCGGGACATGCGCCATACTTTTCGGGTAAGGGTCCAAATAGGTCGACAGAAACACCTGTAAAAGGCTATTCAGCGACACAGTACAGGTTGGTGTGTTGTGTTCCTTACCAGCTTCTTCTACGGCTCCCACATTAACCAAGTGGGACTTAAGCTCATGTTCAACGCGGGAATCCTAACCACCGGGACATGTGCCATACTCTTCGGGTAAGGGTCTATGTAGGTCGCAAGAAACATCTGTGAAACAGTGTACAGGCTGGTGATCGGTATCTTCGATCTGGTGGTGTTTCTCATCAGCCCCTTCTACGGCTCCCATCTCAGCCGAGTGGGGCTCAAGCTCCGTCACATGCGCCAAACTGTTTGGGCCAGGGTCAATTTTAGGTCATGTTCAGGTTACGAAAACAAATGTCACACATCCTTCGTCAACGATGTGGTCTTTTAACTCCACGCATACCCGATTGCGGTTCCTACAATTCGGGTAGAAATATCGCTTCCTCCTCCTATTTACCGATAAAGGTTCAGAAAAAATAAATTGATGTATATTTTATGACTTAATACCATAAGCCAAAGTTATGAAATTATATCTATTGTTAAAATGAGCTCCCAACAACATAAAATCACGATTTAATTAAATTACTATTGCTATCGTTAATATTACACGTGGTGTGCAGATTGTCAAGGATTATACACAAATCTATGACAGAACTATTACTAAAACCACCATAATACCCTTGGATTACAATGCAGGGTTACCTACTTGCGAAACTGGCAGATTTTAATAATTGAGCAACAATTTGAAAAATAATTGGCAGGCCTGGCGTGATTTGTCCGTGACAAAGTGTGCTAAAATTGTTTCTTAGGTTTCGAAACCGTAGTTGGTAGATTTAATGCCAGGAATGTAGCAAGATAATAAAAGTGAGGTTTTTAGTAAAATATACGGTATACTTGATTCATTAGTGCCCGATAACCGAAAATAAAAGAGAGAAGTACTCGAAGGACAAACATGACGTACATACAAAATTTAAACTAAGCAAATTCTGTCGGTCGCTTACAAAATCTGGATAAGATTTTTTTTTCTATATCCTGAATGTACATGTCATTCCTTTTATTTGACTCCTAGTGAAAGTTGTCGAACTTGAAAATAATGGAGTTAATCATAATACAGTAGGTATTTACATTACATCTAATGTTCATTTTCATTCTATGACTTTGTTAAATGGAAAGCTATCTTCTTCTTCCTAGCCTTTTCCCCGTATTTCACGGGGTCGGCTACCTAATCTAGGTGATTGAACGAGGGCAGTGGTTTTTACACAGAGCGACTGCCATCTGATCTCCGCAACCCAGAAGGGAAACCAGACCCAATCCTAGATTAGGTTATACACAACCTTTGAATTTCTTCGTAGGTGTATGCAGGTTTCCTCACGATGTTGGGTTCACTATTCACAGATTTTAAAGAAATATTTTCCCTGCAGGCTGCTGGACAAGGTAGAGGGTCACATCCCGTTCATATCTCTCAGCTTCGGGATCCGCATAGTGGAAGCCATGGGAAACGCAGCCTTCCTTACCGCCTCATTCGCCATCATTGCTAAGGAGTTCCCCAACAATGTGGCTACTATGTTTGTAAGTCACGATATCAATTTCTTCTTCTTCCTCTTTTAATACGAGTACCAGAAACGAGATAAAGTCGATGATGAAGCATGCTCGCCCAGACGCCCAAAAGCAGAAGCACTGGCATTCTCACACCAATCTATTTGACGGTGACTCCAGTCGTTACAAAACAGGCTACCTCTTTTTGGGATCATTCAGCCTGACCTAGTCATATTCCGATGAGGCCGTTGCCCGGAGTAGACGGATAGAAGGTAGATTCTATACCATCCCATGTAAGTATTTACGAGTAACTAGTAGTATTTACATTAAATATTAACTGGATGTTTATAGTAAGGTGCAATAGATATTATTTCGTTTCTTTTTGTTTCCAGGCTTCTCTAGAAACATTCTTCGGTCTAGGCCTGATAGTGGGCCCCACCTTAGGAGGGGCCTTGTACAGCGTGGGAGGCTACACCCTGCCCTTCGCAGTGCTGGGCTCAGCGCTGTTCTGTGCAGCCATCATGAGCTGGCTGGCGCTGCCCAAGAGTCACGATGATGAAGACGTCAGGCCTATTGGACGTAAGTTTGGTTCCCAGACACGCTGTTTTGTCTCGAGCTGATAGTGGGCCCCACACTCGGAGGGGCCCTTTACAGCGTGGGGGGCTACACTCTGCCCTTCGCATTGCTAGCTTCAGCGCAGAACAACAGCTATCATGAGCTGCCTAGCCCTGCCCAGAAGCCATGATGACGAGGATGTCAGGCCTATTGGATGTAAGTTTCCTGGTTCAAGTTTGGATTTAATCACTCTATTTACAACCACTCTTCTACAATAGAGTCAGAAGTTATATAACTTATGACGACGTTATAGATACTAACACGATTTCCTACTTCATATCTTAGTTTCCAATAGCTCATACATACTTAGCGAAGATATTTTAATTATTTACTATCAAAGGTATCACCGCAGTACAATGATAGCTTCGGAGTCTCTACGTAGATCTGACCTTCTATTTTTAGTAATCAATATTATTCACAACTCCAGACGTACATCAGTGTCCATTGTTGAGGATTGTGTACGTAAACAACTAGGTCCAATGGCTCTGCTGTATCTTTATCGTGAACAAAACAACCCGCTTGTGCCTTGATATTTACTCGTATTTTCTCACTGTATCTTACTTAATTATCCTTTGAGTGACTGCACTGATTGCTACTTGATGATAAAACAACTTTCCTCAAGGAAAATTATAAATATGTTAAATCTTCATACAAAATTATCCCCAGCATAATACCTACCCAGTTTATGGGTCAGTATTTATCCTTTGGGTTTAAAATAAAAACACAAGTAATATTTCCAACATGTTAAACTTGAGACGCTCTACGTATTTGCCTTTCAAAATTTTGTAGGCGCTTCGGTTTTATTTTTCCCTAGTGAGGGTTATTGTTACTTCAAAATCAAATGATGTAAAATTTACGTTGTACCCACTACGTGTCATAGCTAGTTCGAAGCCACGTCATCTCATACCCGCTAAAACTGGTAGGGTGATGCTGTTTTTACAGCAACTTATTTAGTATGAAGAAACCGAATCTTTTCTAACAATTGTGTCTTGATGACAAAACAAGATAATTCATAATCTCCGTTCGTATCACACACACACACACACACACACACACACACACACACACACACACACACACATACTTCTATTAATACTTTAGTAAATAATAGTGACCAATGTTTTTGTAAACTCCAATTATTATAAAGTACTAACATGTGTAAACTTTAGACAGCGGGGTGGGTGCCTGGAGACCTATATTACAAGCTGGTCTTAGTTTAGGCTTCAGTCTCCCACAAATGTAAATATTTAATTTCTAACTACACTTTTATTAAGCTCTATGTAACTTTTGTGGAGAAATAAACATATTTTATTATTATTATTATTATTAGTAACTTTGTTCCCCAGCAACCATGGGCTCTCTGCTGCGGATCCCGGGCGTACTGATAGCCGCCATCAGTATTATATCCACGAGCATGAGCATCGGCTTTCTGCAGGCAACGCTGGAGCCTCACTTGCGTCAGGTAAGTATACTCGCCAAAAAACCCTAAAATAATTTCATCCTCATCCGACCGAGGGGCATGATCCTCCTTTCCTGAATTACTTTGTGAAAATTCAGTAACGTTGATTGAGCAATCACAAATTTTGATACCCCTCTATAACTGCTTCTATTCCCAGGGTATATTGTTATTGTTTCGTTATATTTTTTTTTTGTTATTTTTAATGTTAAATGTTGTTTTATTTATTCAATAAAAACATACAAATGACAATGATAACATAAAAATTACTCTTAAAAATAATGACTAACCTAAAAAACTAAACAAAGGAAGTTTAAAAAAATAAAAAGGTGGCACTATAAATAAAATAAAGCATCCAGCCCGTCTCCGCGAGGCATGGTCCCCAAAATGATGGCAACATTGCCTCTTCGTTGTATTGTAATCCATTTAATATCGGCAAAACACAAAGCCAGTAAAGATCGTCGCGTCGTAAGACACCGAGCTTCTATTTCTAAATTATGAGAAATTCAATTATATTTCCTTTCAGTTCCACTTCTCGCATATAGTCCTGGGCCTGATGTTCGTGATCAATGGTGGAGTATATGCGGTATCAGCTCCAGCTTGGGGCTGGCTGTGTGACAAGCCCTACATCAAGCCCAAATACGTCACCATCATGGGCTGCTTGTTCATAGCCGGAGGGTTTCTCCTAATCGGGCCAGCGCCTTTCTTCGACATGCCTACGTAAGGAACTTCTCTGGATATCTAAACGCACCGCAAGATACCATCCATACCTGGTTGATATCCCATCAATTCGGACTATGCGCTTCTAAAAATCTTTCATAATGCGCATAGCAAAAGAGTGTAATGGAACATTACCTGCCTCTGTGTTTCTGAATGCATACCTACAGCCCCCAACACTTCAAAGTTAGAGTGAACATGCAACTTTTGGGTGAGTTCGCTCCATCGTTGACTCCGTCTCCGTCTCCTCTGACCTAGAAAGGAGTCATGAGCAAACCCATTTCCAATATTAAAAAAATCATTAGCCATCAGCGTATCACGGCTCGTGATGATGATGATGTTAGGATATGTGACAACTTTCTAAGATGATTTCAGGTTATGAATTAAGAAGTATTTGTTTTATTTACAGAATAATGTGGGTGACGATAGTGGGTCTGGTACTTCATGGATTGGGGCTCGGCAGTCAACTTGTGGCTTCGTTCTCCGATGCACTCAGCACTGCCATGTGAGTATGATACATAAAAAAAAACATACTTGTCTCTGGAACTCTTGTGTACAAATTAGCTGAACAGCTCATAAGCAATTTAAGCTTTCATAATACTCATTCATAAAGTTGCTAGTTGCTACGTTAGCATTTGGATCGTTTGCTCACTATATAAATATTCTGGTCTGTGGTAATTTGTAATTGATCTTTCATAATGTACCTATGCAGTGGACGTACTCGTAGGATATTAATATAGGTATCTTATTTGGAAATGAAGTAGTGACATACTCATAAAGCTTCAGATTTCATCAATGTCTGATACAACCAGCACCTACACTTTTTATCATAACTATCTGGAAATTTCATCAGTAAGATTATACAAGTTGCAACCAGCTGCAATATTCGCAGACATTAATGGATTTCTCGATTCGATACTAAAAGAAAGAGGTCTAATCGAAATATAATGAGCGACTTTAAAATTGCCCAAGTTTTTTGCTCTGCAACCAACCAATTTCTCCTTCGAAACTGGAAATTTAGCATTTTTGAGGGTCATAGTGATTGAAGGCACATTGCAATATTGTAAGCAGAGAAATCGGCAAATAACTCTATTAAAATCAACATGTTAGAACAAAGCTCTCTGTAATACGAGACTTTACTCGTTGCATTATCATTCTTACTATTAATTCGTTAGCTAGAAAGATTTTAAAACTTTGAGACAAATAAAATTTTAGGTATCAGATCAATCAGATACCACAAACAGCTTTTGAGGAGGCTTCTTACTATACATAGACCTTCTAGCACGCTTGTGTTTGGGCAGGCACGGTTTAGGAGATGTGTCATGTTCCGTAAGACCAGCACAACATAGGCAAATTAGTGAGCAGTTTCGGATATTTCAAATCCAAGCTGTACCTACAACATAGACTTGAATTATTCTATTTTTCTCCTCAACAGTGCAAGTGGTCTTCCGAACACGATTGAGACTTACGGCCTTGTCTCTGGGATGTGGACGTCTACATTCGCGCTAGGAGCCTTCATTGGACCAACTCTATCTGGATTCCTCTTTGACTCCATCGGCTTCCGGAACTCAACAGTCTTCATTTTTATCCTGCATTTGTTTGTGGTAAGTTCTGAGTATAAGATAGTTATAAAAATTCTGCTTTCTATGTTTGTAAATGACAAAGGATTTTTGAACTTAGTGATAAGGTAAAATACTTATTTGTATTTTTTTTTATAAACAAACCCTAACTCACAATTCTGCCAAGATAAAATTATGATAAGCAACTTACAAACTTTAACAATTGCTAGTTGCTAGCATACTTTCATCACTCCCTTCAATAGAAGTATTCCTCATCAAGTTTATAACCTCTGAGGGAAAGGTTCTAAAGACTATCACATCGTTGACAGATGCTGATAGTATTCCTGTACCTCTGGATCAGCGACCGCGAGAAGCTGGACGTGTCAGTATCCGCTGGAGACTTGCTTCAGCTGGACGGAACTTTGGATGAGAGCGTCCTTATTGGAGACAAGTACATTGTGCCTCCTCCGAGGGAGAAGAGGTAAGAACAAATTGAAGTATTATTTTGAAAACGAGTCTTTTTTGGAGACCGACAATTTAGGATAAAATTGAGCGATAGACGAAACTTTAGTTTTCCATTGTGGAGTCATTTGGCTAGAGGAACGATATGGCTGGATATCTTCGATATTACAGTCGTGAAGATAAGGAACAGACAAAGAGTAACTTTATAAACTACTGACTCTGTATCCCGCGGTTTTCCTTTGGGAATGAATTTACCGCGGTAAAAAGTAGCCTTTATTTTATTCCAGGTCGTATACTTGGTCCAAGTCATTGGATCCAAATCCTTTCGTCAATACAAACTTTCACATCTTCCCACTTCTGGATGCAGCTCCCTTTTTCTGGTAATCATTTGACGATCTCTGCACCCCATTTGTTTGAAATAAATATTTTTTTATCAAACCTACTAATAACGTTGTGTATGGTAAACAATATATTTATTTCAAACAAGGACATTTCAAACGAATGGGATATAGTCTCTACCAAAAACGTTAAAAATACATCAATTTCTTTTACTCCCCAGCCGTCGCTGCGGCATCAGCGTGGAGCAGTCTCGTCCACCAGCCATGAACAGTCTGATAGCTTGCTCCAGCTACAAGAACCGCCGGAGCCCGTGGAGCCAGCGCAACCCAAGATACAGACCTTCCTACGGCAGTCTGGACAACCGCTTCAGGGCTTCCCTCAAGTAACCTGCAGGATCCTTAGATAGTTGCATCATCCATAATGAACAGCCTGATAGCTTGCTCCAGCTACAAGAACCGGCACAGCCCGTGGAGCCAGCGCAACCCAAGATACAGACCTTTCTACGGCAGTCTGGACAACCGCTTCATACTTCCCTCAAATAACAAGCAGGATTCTTAGATAGTTGTATGTAATATCTTATAGTCTATTGTTAAAATTTTGCTATGTAACCTATAAGCAACCGTGATTTATATTACTGACTTAGGTGTTGTTTTGTTTCTAGTAAACTAAATCTTAATGCGCCTGTCATTTCTTATGGAGCAAAATGTGATGGTAGCGTTTATTAATAAGTCGGGGCAACTTTATATACGTTACAAAAATTGTAATCTCTTATGTCTTGAGTTGATAAAATTTAAATGTGTGATGTAAATATTAGTATAATTAAATTGTTAAACTAAATGTTATTTTCATTTTTCATAACCCTGATACCAACAAAACAAAAATGAACGGGTAGCACAAACTGACAGTCATCGGTTTGAGATACGTATTTTAGTATCAAAATTCTAGTATTCTGTGTCAATCAAATAAGATTGGAAGGAACGGTCCATACGTGTAACAAATGGCCAAAAATAGTGATTTAAAAATTAATAGGTACACTGAAGGAAGATAAGATACTGGTTTCGCATGTTCCCATCGTGGAAAAGGTTGCATTCCGACGTCTAAGGCAAAGGTCGTGTCCTATACAGCCTGAGTGACATTCTACCTACTCACTACAAGTACCTACTCACTCGTCGCATTCTAACGGAAGGCGCTAATGTTAGGATATTTACATACCCAATGATAATGTAGAATACATGTAAGTATCTACTTACTTATACCTTTAATAGAATCTTCGAAAAACTGCCATACAAAGTGGAAATAATTAGTTTGTCACACTAGCGTAGCAAATCGATTTTTATGTATACCTACCGCTCAAAGATTGCATCAAAAATTTTATCTGAAAGATAAAAATGTTTATCAGGAAACCTTAACAAAATTTGTGGTTCTTAAAAGAACTATGACAGCGGCACAAAAACACGTCGCCTTTTTAATGTCACCTACTGTTAGGGCCACTCATCCATATTAGATACAAATCCAGTTCGTATCCGAATTGGTCTTCCTAGTAATTGTATTATTGCTTGTGCACTTATACGTGTCATATGGAATTTTTCCTGATACGAATTGGATTCGGATCTAATATGGATGAGTGGCCCTAACAGTAGGTGACATTAAAAAGGCGACGTGTTTTTGTGCCGCTGTCATAGTTCTTTTAAGAACCACAAATTTTGTTAAGGTTTCCTGATAAACATTTTTATCTTTCAGATAAAATTTTTGATGCAATCTTTGAGCGGTAGGTATACATAAAAATCGATTTGCTACGCTAGTGTGACAAACTAATTATTTCCACTTTGTATGGCAGTTTTTCGAAGATTCTATTAAAGGTATAAGTAAGTAGATACTTACATGTATTCTACATTATCATTGGGTATGTAAATATCCTAACATTAGCGCCTTCCGTTAGAATGCGACGAGTGAGTAGGTACTTGTAGTGAGTAGGTAGAATGTCACTCAGGCTGTATAGGACACGACCTTTGCCTTAGACGTCGGAATGCAACCTTTTCCACGATGGGAACATGCGAAACCAGTATCTTATCTTCCTTCAGTGTACCTATTAATTTTTAAATCACTATTTTTGGCCATTTGTTACACGTATGGACCGTTCCTTCCAATCTTATTTGATTGACACAGAATACTAGAATTTTGATACTAAAATACGTATCTCAAACCGATGACTGTCAGTTTGTGCTACCCGTTCATTTTTGTTTTGTTGGTATCAGGGTTATGAAAAATGAAAATAACATTTAGTTTAACAATTTAATTATACTAATATTTACATCACACATTTAAATTTTATCAACTCAAGACATAAGAGATTACAATTTTTGTAACGTATATAAAGTTGCCCCGACTTATTAATAAACGCTACCATCACATTTTGCTCCATAAGAAATGACAGGCGCATTAAGATTTAGTTTACTAGAAACAAAACAACACCTAAGTCAGTAATATAAATCACGGTTGCTTATAGGTTACATAGCAAAATTTTAACAATAGACTATAAGATATTACATACAACTATCTAAGAATCCTGCTTGTTATTTGAGGGAAGTATGAAGCGGTTGTCCAGACTGCCGTAGAAAGGTCTGTATCTTGGGTTGCGCTGGCTCCACGGGCTGTGCCGGTTCTTGTAGCTGGAGCAAGCTATCAGGCTGTTCATTATGGATGATGCAACTATCTAAGGATCCTGCAGGTTACTTGAGGGAAGCCCTGAAGCGGTTGTCCAGACTGCCGTAGGAAGGTCTGTATCTTGGGTTGCGCTGGCTCCACGGGCTCCGGCGGTTCTTGTAGCTGGAGCAAGCTATCAGACTGTTCATGGCTGGTGGACGAGACTGCTCCACGCTGATGCCGCAGCGACGGCTGGGGAGTAAAAGAAATTGATGTATTTTTAACGTTTTTGGTAGAGACTATATCCCATTCGTTTGAAATGTCCTTGTTTGAAATAAATATATTGTTTACCATACACAACGTATTAGTAGGTTTGATAAAAAAATATTTATTTCAAACAAATGGGGTGCAGAGATCGTCAAATGATTACCAGAAAAAGGGAGCTGCATCAGAAGTGGGAAGATGTGAAAGTTTGTATTGACGAAAGGATTTGGATCCAATGACTTGGACCAAGTATACGACCTGGAATAAAATAAAGGCTACTTTTTACCGCGGTAAATTCATTCCAAAGGAAAACCGCGGGATACAGAGTCAGTAGTTTATAAAGTTACTCTTTGTCTGTTCCTTATCTTCACGACTGTAATATCGAAGATATCCAGCCATATCGTTCCTCTAGCCAAATGACTCCACAATGGAAAACTAAAGTTTCGTCTATCGCTCAATTTTATCCTAAATTGTCGGTCTCCAAAAAAGACTCGTTTTCAAAATAATACTTCAATTTGTTCTTACCTCTTCTCCCTCGGAGGAGGCACAATGTACTTGTCTCCAATAAGGACGCTCTCATCCAAAGTTCCGTCCAGCTGAAGCAAGTCTCCAGCGGATACTGACACGTCAGCTTCTCGCGGTCGCTGATCCAGAGGTACAGGAATACTATCAGCATCTGTCAACGATGTGATAGTCTTTAGAACCTTTCCCTCAGAGGTTATAAACTTGATGAGGAATACTTCTATTGAAGGGAGTGATGAAAGTATGCTAGCAACTAGCAATTGTTAAAGTTTGTAAGTTGCTTATCATAATTTTATCTTGGCAGAATTGTGAGTTAGGGTTTGTTTATAAAAAAAATACAAATAAGTATTTTACCTTATCACTAAGTTCAAAAATCCTTTGTCATTTACAAACATAGAAAGCAGAATTTTTATAACTATCTTATACTCAGAACTTACCACAAACAAATGCAGGATAAAAATGAAGACTGTTGAGTTCCGGAAGCCGATGGAGTCAAAGAGGAATCCAGATAGAGTTGGTCCAATGAAGGCTCCTAGCGCGAATGTAGACGTCCACATCCCAGAGACAAGGCCGTAAGTCTCAATCGTGTTCGGAAGACCACTTGCACTGGTTGAGGAGAAAAATAGAATAATTCAAGTCTATGTTGTAGGTACAGCTTGGATTTGAAATATCCGAAACTGCTCACTAATTTGCCTATGTTGTGCTGGTCTTACGGAACATGACACATCTCCTAAACCGTGCCTGCCCAAACACAAGCGTGCTAGAAGGTCTATGTATAGTAAGAAGCCTCCTCAAAAGCTGTTTGTGGTATCTGATTGATCTGATACCTAAAATTTTATTTGTCTCAAAGTTTTAAAATCTTTCTAGCTAACGAATTAATAGTAAGAATGATAATGCAACGAGTAAAGTCTCGTATTACAGAGAGCTTTGTTCTAACATGTTGATTTTAATAGAGTTATTTGCCGATTTCTCTGCTTACAATATTGCAATGTGCCTTCAATCACTATGACCCTCAAAAATGCTAAATTTCCAGTTTCGAAGGAGAAATTGGTTGGTTGCAGAGCAAAAAACTTGGGCAATTTTAAAGTC
>JARACY010002881.1:0-38183 GCA_029255725.1 Scrobipalpa atriplicella
AGTGTGGGATAAATTGTCAGCGCGGGATGAGTTGTCAGTGTGGGGATGAGTTGTCAGTGTGGGGAAAAGTTGACAGTACGGGGATGAGTTGTCAGTGCGGGGATGGGTTGTCAGTGCGGGGATGAGTTGTCAGAGAGGGGATGATTTGTCAGCGTGGGGATGAGTTGTCAGTGTGGGATGAGTTGTCAGTGCAGGGATGAGTTGTCAGTGCGGGATGAGTTGTCAGTGGGGGACGAGTTGTCAGTGTAGGATGAGTTGTTAGTGCAGGGATAAGTTGTCAGTGTCAGACAACTTATGTTGCGCTGACAATTTATCCCGCACCGACAACTTATCGCGCTCTGACAACTCATCCCCGCCCAGACAACTCATCCCACACTGACAACTCACCCTGCACTGACAACTAACCCCGCACCGCACTGATAACTCTTCCCCGCACTGACAAATCATCTCCGCCGACACGATCCATGTTGACCCGACGACCCATGACAGAAACTGCTCACTTCGCGGGCTGGCATTTCATCAGTACCACTCCGCGGATTGGTCGTTTTACATACCTGCCAAACCCCGAATTCGGCAATTGGCTTTTTCGTGTTTGCCAGTCCGCGAATGGTTGCTTCAAAACGTCTGTTGTAAGATTTTTCTCTATAGAGATATGGTAGCAATTCGTGGTTAACTAATAAGTCCAAACCTGTCACTTTCTATCATGAGGGAAGAGTATGGGATGGCAATAATTTTAGTTGAGATTTAGTTAAGTCGTGATGGTTACGAATCGGGCCCATTGTCTGTATCAGGTTCTTTGTTTACTTTTATTAGGATGTTATTTGTGTGCAATAATAAATGATTAAATTATATATATTTTTAATCCGACTTTTGCACCGTGATACTCAGAATAAAACCTCCTTGTTTTTTAAAAACTGGGTAGTTCTCCTGATTGACGGAAATTTCTGTCAATGTTCCGCGATAAAAACATTACATTAGAATAATTTTACAGCTACAAGCTTTTTAATTTGAATAGTAGGTATATAATAGTATAGCTTTTTGTATGTGGGTCACTTATTTTTAAATGTTTAAGTTTTTATGTTATAAATAGTTAAAAATTTCCGTCATATAATTTCAGTTGGAGAACTACTACGCTGTGATAAGATTGCAAAATATTTTCACCTGGCAGCCCTAACATGTTTTGACCATGAGTCCGTGCCAAATAACTTTGCGCGTGAAGAAAAATGGAACTAATTTTTCCAGTCTCCAAAGTGTCATGTTCTAAAGACACTAGCGCCATACATAACCGCAAAGTTATCTGGCACGGACATGGACAATATGTTAACAGGACTGAGCTCCGGCAACAAGAAAATGTGCCGTGCGAGATAGCTAGATGTGAACTCTCTATCCCTTTTGAATAAAGGAGACCGTTCCAAAAGTTCCAAAACCGTATACCGGGGTAATATCCTATGGTGCACTGCACTTATTACCGTAATTCTGCTAGCAGTGGACCACCAATCAGACGTCAGCAAAACAGCAGTAACAAAAACATTTATTTGAAGACTTTCGCGCTTTGCACACATATTTTGCAACCATGAATTGCTACCAATGTTGAACTTGAGTTATCGCCTAAATTAAAAAATAATACTGAAACTCTCGAATTCCTTAGCTGGTTTTTAAAGTATATACCTACCCAGGAGGAGATGCGGCTGGCACATTCAATGTTTGTTTGTTTGTTTGTTTAAAACCGTATACTGGGGTAATATCGTATGATGCACTGCACTTATTATCGTTATTAGGTAATTAAAATTTATTTTTCTGGTATATTTCAAATTCTGCTAACGGTGTGTTATTGCATGCAAGTCCGCTTTCGTGATTGACATTCAAGTCCAAAAATAAACGAATTTTGATTTGAAGTTGCTCAAGCTTATTTAAGCTTATTTAAAAGCTCATCTGCGGCGATATATAGCGGGAGTCGACGTTATCTAAAATAGAAAAGAGTAAAGTTTAAGAAAGAGATAGTAGAAAGATTGATAATCAAAAATGTTGACTAAACAATATTTTGTTTTATTTGTTACTGATCCTTAGCCATACGGTTACGGAACAGTCTCCCCTAGTTGCATTTATTTATTTTTATGTATGATAGTTGCTTTTAATTATGTTTTTTACTTATGAAATGAACGATTACAAAGGGACAAAGAAATCACGTATTTACGAGTTCTATCTCACTCGACTCGTTTTTTATATGATAGCTCTGGCAGACCATAATTCAATATTAAATACAAGTTCATAGGGCGTTACCTACACCCTATGAACCTGTATTAGAATGTCAATTTTTTATACCTAGTGCTCAGTCCTGTTACTAGCAATAAGTCCATGGTTTTGACATGGCATATATTAGACATATATTGACATTACGTGACATGTTTACATAAATTCGCGCATTTGGTCGCGGCTTCTTAGTACAGGAGTCAACCTAGCGATAAATGATGACCATCAAAACAGATGAAACGTATGCATGGAGTGTGGCAAACCTCAATGAAAACTTATCAAACGTCTACCAATCGAAATATAATCGAAATAAAAAAGTATATAGTTCGTAAATAATGTCTCCTTCATTTTGTATGTGTTCCAATTATGTACATCAAAAAGTTAAATTGGTAATCTACTGGATTACAAACAATAAATAGGTATTGTTTTGCTATACAGGCATCATTAATTCAAAATGGTATCATTTATTTAATATTATCAAAACTTTAGACAAGTGTATCGGCATCATGCTCTTGGTCTATATTGGTCATGGCCTGTCAATTTAGACGCCGCCGCAGAAACAGACGCCAAAACAGACGCAAAAGTTGCCGCAAAATCAGACGCGCAAAGACGTGGCTTCCCTGTTAACACCCCTTATATGATATTAATATTAATATTATTATTATATAGGTAGAGGTACCTAATATTATTTTTCTTTTGATTTAAATTTTTAATAAGATTACAAAAAAAATATTAATTTTAAGTGTCGATACGTAAAAGTACGTACCAGTAGTGGTACCAGTAGTGCCTACACAGTTCCTGGAATGTAAATCAAGTACACTGATTTGTTTTCATTTGTTTATTTTATTAGATAGGATTTCAAATAATTGTTATTTTAAAAGTTTAAACTGTTATTTGCAATTAACCCCAAAATTCAATCATTGTAAATAAAGTTGATTTTCACAAATATTATTCTTTTATTCATGTGTTTCACATGTGCCATTTTATTCAAAACATTAGGTACAATTAATAAAGATTAAATATGACAATAAGCTATCGATACAAATAATAACATTAAAAATTAAAAATCTCTTTCAACGAACCACATTGAGGCAGAGTACCCGGACAAGCAGCATTACTTCTCTGTAATGCGAGACTTAAACATTTTGCAAAATAGCTGTCAGCCCTCGGGTCGCCAGTTGCCTCAACGAGGCGCGTTGTAATGTATAAATAATAATAATAAAATAATGTAAAATAGTCGAAACAACAATCTCTTTGAAAAATAATTATAATAAAATATATAAAGCGTCACAAAAACCTTACATTCAATAGTTGATTTTAGGCGATCGGTCCTGAATTGGTCAGAATAAGAAATTGAAAAAATAGCGCACTTGTTACACTTGGGCACTGAAATAAGTCCCGCGCAGATCGTTGATAACTATAAGATTGACCGCTTTTACCATAATTCGGTTGGAAGGACTATTACAGGTTTTCCTTATAACGAAACGAGTCCCACTTTTTTTATTTGACGGAATTTTTATCACTTCCGTCAATAAAATAGTGGGACTCGTTTTTTTTTGTTAAATACTTGTTATTTTTTACAATGGATGAATAATATGAATAAACAACACAATTCTGCATGTAAAGGCATATACTTATTCAATGTAAATACTATCTATAAGCTAATAAATGGCAATATTTGAATTCCGTCAAATAAATATCATCATTCTCTGATTTCCGTTTAGTCAAATAGTGGGACTCTCATAACTCCGAATTTATACGACTTAGATGGGGGCCACACAAAATAAAATGCTTAAAGCACAATAAAAAATAAACCTATAAACTCAAAATAACCAAAAACATAACCGAAAAAAATGTGATAATTTCCGTCATGAGAATGAGAATCCAGGAGAACGACCCAGGTGATTTCGAAAAGACTCTTTCCCTCTCGGTACCACAGCTGGTACTCCTTATTGATAATTGCATACCACAAATTATTTATGGCTTTTATTTTATCTGCGGTGAAATTATTTTTCCTCAAACTCAACGGGCTCCACTTCTCGACACACACTAAACATTCGCAAATTTTATGTGTTTCTCTGAACAAACTGAACGCCCTTGATGCTGATATATGCTCCAAATAGTGTCCGCTGAAAAGGAAAATACAAATTAATTAAGGTTTATTGTATGTTCTCAGACCGCATTGGTATGGTATGCTATCATTAACTCCTTCTTTGTCAATGAAGAATAAGATGCTCATAGCGTTAGACACAAGTAGTTACAGTTAGTTATTTGATTTGATTTGTTTTATTTCAGATAAATATGTAGGTACTTACATATATGAAATCGTTAATTCTTCCCCCTTTATAATAGGCCGAACCGCCATCAAAGCAATGTTGTTCTTTAAACCTACGATCAAAAGATTTGCATTGCAACTGTGTTTCAATTTGCCTGCGAATGAGAACCACCCACAGTTATTATCTGTATTCGTTGTAATATTTCCACTCTGCGTATCTTTAGCGGCATTCATTATTCCAATGTTCCTATACGAAGTTTGCAAATGCATCATAATCCTGGCAAATGCTTTTATAGCAGCATCCCTCTCATCAGCTTCCTTTGGAAAAAATGCAGGGAGCTTTGCTAAATGGGTCGTTCTTCAGAAATGATTCTTCGGGTCACTTTAGTGGCGAATTTTTTTTGTGCGTTTTTGCCATTTTTTTATATTGGAGAATAATAAAGAGATCAATAAAAGTTTAATTACAAAAAATTACTCATATCTAACCACAGGTTACAACAGAATTAATTTTCGAAATTTTCGATGCCACCAAACGTGACATATTGTGCCACTCGAGTGACCTTGTTATTATTATGAGGAAAAAGTGAAAGATTACCACCGTCAGCATGAGTTTAATATCCTTTTTGATTACTTTTAATGATATTATAACAGTTTGTTTACTTCAAAAACTTAAATGCGAACTGCAAATCTAAACCCTTCAAGGCATAGTCGCAATTTCTGCAATTATTACCGTTAAATGGAAACCTTCCAACTGGACCATCCCGTATCGACCCCTGGAGAAATCGACCAAGCTACCACTAAAACCACCACACCATTTTGTGGTGATTGGAGAAAGCTCAAGGATGTTCAAGCCAAGAACAAAATGCAACCACTACTCCCACAACACTTGCGAGACCTGCTAGAGGAAAAGAAGCGCACCAGAAAGTTCTTCACCAGATTCCCTCCATTAAAGAACCATCTCAACCACCAACTGAATCGAACATGAGTTGAGGGAAATCTACCCAAGAAGACCGTTTAAGCAATCACCCAAGTCTTCAACGGAATCCTCAGAACTGGTCATTTCCACACACCATGGAAAAGCGCAAAAATCATTGTGCTTCCGATGCCAGACAAGAACTTGGCCAACCCGGAGAGGTATCAGCCCATCTTATTGCTCCCAACGCTCTCCAAAGTGTTTGAGAAGTTTATCCTGCCTCACATACCCAAGACCAGAACAGTTCGGGTTTTGCTTAGAGCATTCCACAACTCTCTAACCTGCTAGAGTGACCATGACATGGCTACGAGGATGAACAAGATGGAATACTCGGTGTTCGTAATAATTGACATGGAAAAGGCATTCGACAGGGTGTGGCACGACGGGCTCGTCTACAAACTGTCGAAATCCTCAACACCCAGAAGGATCGTCAAGACCATCGAGTCATTCCTCAGAGACAGAAACTTCCACGTGGCCGTCGAAGGTGCCAGATCCACTGAACACCCCATCGAAGCGGGAGTCCCTCAAGGGAGCTGGCTGTCTCTCTCCGGCGTGTTATTCCATCTACACGGACGACAAACCCAGAGTGGGTGACGTTTAATTGGCTCTATTCGCTGACGATGCGGCCTTCATCTCAGCATCCTACAAACTACAGCATGCAGCCAAGAAAATGCAGCCGACGGTCGACGCGCTCCCAGGCTGGTTGAGCCATTGGCGCGTGAAAGCAAACGTTGCCAAGACACAGGCTCTAATCATAGGAAGATGCCACTTACCATCCCCACTTCGCCTCCATGGACAGGAGTTCAAAAGCCCTGTCAAACATTTCGGTATAACCATAGACAGGAACCTCACCATGAAAAAACACGAACGCGGTGGGACAAGTCAAGGCAGCCCGAGCCAAACTGCGGCAAGATAGCAAACTGCCCACGAAAACCAAGCTCAACGTCTTCAAAACGTACTTGCGCGCAAGGCTGACGTACGCGGCGCCCGCTTGGTACGCTCTCGCGTGCAACTTGTTGAAAAAGAAGATCAGAGCCCAGGAAAACTTAACTGTCCGATCGGCAATAAAGACTCCAATATATATGAGAATAAGATCTCGAGTGGGAGAACATCGACCAGTTCATTGCACGACTTGCCATGAGGTCTCACCCGGTGGGCTTGACCGCGGAGGGTAGCTAAAGAAGAACCCAGGGGTAGTTGCAGGCCCCGTGGATTGCCTCTCCAGGGAGCCTGAGTATGTCCGAAGGAGATTTCCGCCAAGGAAGAAGTTCCGGGGCGAAGGATTATCAGTCAGCTGTCTGCCAAGACAAAAATGTTCTCCTTAAAACGAAAAGTCATAATAAACGAGCTATTAGACAAGATTATCACTATACGCTTCATAAATAATGTTTTACATTAATTACTTTACAATAAGAATGCGGTATTCATATGAATTTTGTTTAAGTAATAAGATAAGTCACTTGAGTGGTGTGAAATGTCGCTTTGGTGGACAAAATGCCACCCAAATCACGCCACCCAAGTGACCGAATTTAGGGTATTTTCGCAATTTCTCTCTAAACTATGCAATAAATTCCTTTTTTGTAAATTAATCTAAAATCTCGGTTATATTTACGAGTTAATAATAGTAATAACAGATTCAAAGTGTTACTCTATCATACATTACACATGTCCACTTGAGTGATCTGCGTAGGTAGAAAAATGTTGGTCTCGAAAATTAAGCACCTTCTATTTTTTTTCGGGAACTGCGATGAGTCACCTCCTCTTTCCTCAGATGCCATGTCAGGACTGGCAAAGGGCGGGAGTGTTTTCCTGGTCATAGTTAGCTTCGTTGAGACGTAAGAGTCGTTTCAAACCGCGCGCTCAAAAGTCTCGAAAACGTGTGACCGACACAAAGTGCTTGTTTTGTGAATGTTGGTGTTTAAATATGTGTGTAGTTTATTATTTTAAATAAATCTGTGGTTTTCCAGGATCATTTTTATGGGTAAAAAGTACGACATAGTCCAGGTAAATAAATTGCTATAAGCTTTTCAATTTCGGAAGAGCAGAGTGTGACACGCGAAGAACGCTAGTTTTGACCCCGATTTCAGGTTTCTAACTAAAGTTTTGTTTAACGTATTTTGTAATATTATGTTGAAATTAGGAATTCTAGGTAGTCAATTAAACAAACAAACATATAAAAAAGAGTTTTAAGCTGTGCGTTTTATATCATTAGAGTATTAAGCGTGTGACCGAAAATTTCGACCTCTCAAAGAATGACCCAAATGATGAAGAATAATTCCAAATATGAAGCTCAGAGAAAATAGTTTACCGTGCACAAAAATGTTTGTGTTATTGTAACTCAATAGAGAAAACTTACTCTTTTCATCGTAAATATCCCTGATGGAGCTAGTTTTCATTCGATCTTGACCTATATTGTTTGATGCTTCAATGAGCTCCTTCCATGATTTGCACATTTTTCTTATTTTCAACGCAACTCTTAATCCCATTTTTGTTTGGGTCCCCGAGTTTAACCTATGAATGATCTTACATTCAATATCATGATACTCTTTTATACAATTCTTTTTGCACTCCTCATTGCAAAACAGGGCAAAAGAACATTTGTCACATGGAATCAGATTTAAGGAAAATTTATGACAGTTATGGCACGAGATATTGTTGTTGTATTCATGAAGAGTACTTACAAATGGCTTTTCTATAGCCACTATTGTTCCAACAGTTATATTCTTTGCTGCTATTATTTTTGGCAATCCTGACTCAATGATCACATCTATGTCTTTGCTGGCGCAAGGTATTTGAGGATGGCGTTTTACATCAAACTTGAAAAAGGTTTTCTCAGTTTCATCTTCGATAATTAAAGTTTCTGGAATATTTTCCGTCCAGAAATGGTGCAGGCATTCTATCTTTCTTTGGTTTAGTCGTTGGACAAGCTTTTGGTCTGTACATCCTATGGAAAACACGATCTCGATGTCGTTGATGCAAGCTGTGTAAGCTTTTACAGTAAATAGGAGAGCTGACCGATTGCTGTAAGCAAGTATCATTGCTTCCGATTTTTTTGGAGCATACAAAAGTGCCTGGTTATAATATTCTAATGCTGGGCGAAATCTCTTAGCTGAGTAAAATTTGTTACCCTCATTGCGATACAACTCAGATTCTTTTTCTGATTTGTAAATCTCCTGAAATTCAAGATCACCGGCTTTTATAAGAGCATTCATCGTTGTGATGACAACTTCTGATATATCATCTTTTCCAAGTGCTTCGTATATTTTATCAATTTCACCAACAGGCAGTAATTTCTGAAATGGGTGAGTGTCCTCTATACCTTGACTGGCCATGATTTATACTATCTGTAACAAATTTTATGTTGTTTAGTAGATTTAAAAAAATTAGGGACAATTTCTCTACGTGTCAAAGTCACGAGCAAGATTCGTGGTAGGTATCCTACTTCTACAAGTCCTTATTATTATTACTTATTGTACACAAGTTACATAAAAACGACAATACAATATAAAGAATGACGACACTACATTTACGGCTTAGTCCTTCGTCCCAGCTGATAATTTCTACATGATTGCTTAGACTTTTAAGGTTTTCAAAGTTTTCAGGATATCTTAAAAATCGATATCATCTCCCGAATTCATATAAATGAACAAATTGTGGAATATTCATCGAGCTTTAGTTTTCGTACAGAATTTATCGGAGAAAAACTGAACTGACGTGTTTGGTGGGCGATCTAAGCCGTTCATGAAAATTAAGCATTAGCGTAGTTCAAAAATTTCAAATTCGCACTACATCCCGAGGCGATATCCATTTTTTTTACCCTAGTTAATAATAGTAGTGACAAAATTTCAAGATCTTAGGAGTGCTAGGCAGTACTATAGGTACCTATATATTTTTTTATGGTAGGTGTTCAAAAGTCCTTCCTTCCCTAGGCAGTGCTCAATGTCTCCGTGGGCAGTGTATTTTTTCCGCCAGGATGTAATGGCCATGTTTATCTGTTACTGGCCCGCGGGCTATAAGTAAGTACCATGTTTAATAGTAAGAATAAACGAAGATAAAAAACTTTATTTTGAGAAATAAATTATGGTAAGCACTTACCTACTTAGCTTGTGTTACTTAGTGGGTACCTAGGTAGCCTGTTCTGGCCATAGGTTCTGGTTCAGTAGCTATCCTTGTGTCGATAAATGGTAAACTATTATAAATTGTCCTGGCCTGCAATATTCCACTTTCAGATTCCACTAGTACCTACCTATTGATGAATGATTGGACTGGAACACAGACAGTCAGACACAGAACTATCCCCACGTAATACTCCTGACTCCTGCCTGGCGGACTACACTGGACAGACTGAACTGACTATTAAATTAAGGCTCGTATTTATAAAGCGATCTCAAGACTGAGAGCAATATTAAGTATGGATTTGACAGATCGTTTTGTACTGAAATGACATTACACAGCCACTCTTGAGAGCTGATTATACGTACGGGCCTTAAACATTTTCGGCGAGATCGGCGGCGGTAATTCCCAGCCATAGACAAATAGTTCATCCTCACTCGTGCGTTGCTCGTTGGTCGACCTTTTTTTGTTTTAATCCAAAAACCTAGCTAGGTTTTTATTCTGAGACTTAATCCGTAGGATACAAGAAATTAAAGTTAATATTATAAAAAAATCGATCGACATCTCTTATTTTTATTCAGAGTTGAATAAGCCCCGTTATTTGATACTGTAGTATACGTAGACGTATCCGAACGCTATTCTAATATAAAGTCTATGGTCGACATATCTTTTGACAGGAGTTTTGCGCGGGAATCGTAACGAATCGCTGTAGGACTGAGTTTCTGGCTTTCTAATTTAGTTTTTCGCGGCCATTATTGTGATAGTGTAGTCTGTAGTGGGATTAGCGTAATAATGCTGCCGATTCGGTTGCACACACGCCTTAACTTACTTAAGTTTGGTTCTGTCACTTTCTAAAATTTGAATAAAATAGAGACAGCAACACAACATCTGATTATAAACCTGTCAAATTGACGTATAACGCCTAAAATAAGGCGACACCATCCAACATGCCATCTTAATTAAGGCGAGTAACGTCAGTTTGACAGGTTTATAATCAGATGTTGTGTTGCTGTCTCTGTTTTATTCAAATTTTAGAAAGTGACAGAACCAAACTTAAATAAGTTAAGGCGTGTGTGCAACCGAATCGGCAGCAATGTGCCGGTAGTGTGAAGACAATGTGGTGAAAGTGAGAAATAAAGTACAGAAATCCTATATGGTTCGACTCGACACTCCCGCGTAAATCAGCAGCAATGAGTTCTAGATTAGATTTTAGGTTAGGTTGGCGTTTTGCGCGGAGAACATGAAAAATCTGACGGACTTTGTTCCTCGCTCTTATAAATTAGTTCCCTGCAGTGTTTGTTGTATAATGTGGTGGATTTAACATGGTGATTTGCTGATGAGGAACAATATGGCGGGAGTAAAGTAAAAAGCAAAGGAAGGCGTACTGTACGATTCGGATTGTTATCTCCGCGCAAAAGTCTGTTGAGCATTGGAATGTGACTAATTAACGTAGGTTTAAGATAACTCAAGAATAAATACTGAAGAATAGGCTGCATGGGCTCACGCTCTTTGCCTTCCTAAATGGGAGAATTGTAAAAAAAAAAAACTTTTGAGAGCAACCGTCACTATATGTATTTTATTGTATTTTTATATTTGTATTTTTCAGTATTGTTCACTCGCTCGTTTTGGTCAAAGTTTTGTCCATTTCTGTGATAGTTTCCTGTTACTTTGCCTTAGTGTGAAACAGAGTAACCACTTAACAATGGCAAACTCACCGAAGGAGCGGTATATACCGAACGCTTTAAAATTCGCGTTCGGTGGCCTTGCCGGGTATGTTTAGTTAGCAATTTGAAACTACAGTTTCTGCAGAAAGCAAGCCACTTTGCATAGTGATAGTAGGGACCAATATGAATGATTTTGTCCCTGGAATTCAAGATGGCGGACCGTTTCCAAAATGGCGGCTATATAATCAAAAGAAATAAATGAGGAGAAAAACTGCCTTTTTCTCCCGGTAGGTGTCGCATAAGCGACTGTGCCTTGTCATCTGTCAAATCTCGTATATTTTTTGTAAACAAACAGCATTTATTGCGATTTAAAATAAAAATAAGCGTGAACTAATTAGAAATGACTCAGTGCTGTGCTCTAAACTGCAAAAACAATGGAATTCATCTATTTCCATTCCAAAAGATGCTAAGCGCAGAAAGGCCTGGGAGAAAGCTTTGAAAATCAAAAAATTTAAAGCCTCTGAACACTCACGATTATGTTCAATACATTTTAATTCCGATGATTATATTGGCGAGAGTAAATATGGAAGTAAGTATAGTCACATATTGTTGCACAACCTTTAGTGTTAGGTATTTTATTTAAAGTTGTCATAGTCAATACAATATACCTACTCATGCGGTTATGTTTGTTTTTACAGATCATGCACCTTTGGCTAAGTTTTTGAAGAAGATTGCTATTCCATCGTTATTTAGTTTTACTGCTCCAATTACCCCTGCAGCTAAAGAACGCCAGGATCGTCTAGAAAAACGATCTCAAAAGAAACTGTCATTCAAGAAAGTAAAAACTCTTCAACAAGTCATCAAGTAAAACCAATGGAAATATCTCCAAAATCAGCTGCAAAACGAAAGGCATACCTATGTACCTACTTTGTACTTACTGCTCATAAACGTAATGATGAGGTGTTAATAATTTTATATTATAAGCTTTTTCTCCTTGTTTAGTTCAAATACTTTGGATGAATCAATGACAGTTAAGTTTGATTTCCCTTACGTCTTCGAATTTGGTTAGTATATTGTTTATTGGGTAAATTATATATAATAAACATTAAAAACTACTCAGAACATACCCACCCATTTTTTTATATTTTGTTGTACTTACTTTGTATTTATAACAATAAATAAAAAGACGCCAAGAAATTGCCAAATTTAGGTAGTGTATTTTTATCACAGGATCTATTTCTAATAAAGCAAAACTTCAAAAACCTCTTATTTTCGAGTCCAACTCGCACTTGACCAGTTTTTATATGATGTATACCGGGTGTAAGGGACAGCGTCCCGCAAACTGATAGGGGTTGCTCAGTCAACGATACTGAACACATATCACCAGGACTTTTTTTCAGGAAATGAAAAAAAAATTTTGCTTTTCCATACAAATTGTCTGATCAATGTGGTCATTTTGTATGAAAAAGCAAATTTTTATTTTCATTTCCTGAAAAATATCCTGGTGGTAGTTGTTCAGTATCGTTGACTGAGCAACCCCTATAAGTTTGCGGGACGCTGTCCCTTACATCCCGTATAATACACACAAAGCATTACTTTAAATAGTTTAATGCAAACTTACTGCATTTTTTTGCATTTGTTTATATTCTATGAATTCTATGATAGAAGACATGCCCTTCTGTGACGGGTTTCAACTCACCCACTTTTTTGAAATGCGTACCTATATTTCAAAAACTACTTGACCGATTCCGAAGTTTTTTATTTTATTTTGTTGGGTATATTATAAAGATTATTATAAACAGAAAAAAACACTACCCTATCATATATAATTTAGCTGTTATTTACATTTGAAAGAAAAAAAAAGTATAATTTTATTTTACTTTCTTAATATTGTAATTTATTATTTATTATATATTATTATTAATATATACTTAATATTGTAATTATTATTGTAATTTACTGATAATTTACTGATATTAATAATAATATAATAACATATATGGACAAATAATTGCATACATGACTGTAATGTAATTTGGTCTGAAATAAAACAATTTTATTTATTTATTATTTAATATTTGGCCGCCATCTTTATTTTCTTAAACTTTAATTTATTTATTTTATTCTAGAGGACAACACCAATCAAATGACACCTCGATCATTAAAATCGGTGCAGCCGTTTTGAGCCAATTTATTTCTTTTGATTATATAGCCGCCATTTTGGAAACGGTCCGCCATCTTGAATTCCAGTGGGTAACTCGTCGGGTGTCTCGGACAAAATCATTCATATTGATCCCTACTATCACCATGCAAAGTGGCTTGCTTTCTGCAGAAACTGAAGTTTCCATTTAAAAAATGGCTCTAAGGCCTATGACTATGATTTATTTTAAGAATCCAACCGTATCAATGTCATTAGCTTTCCAATCTTGCATTGAAAATAATATAACGCAAAATAACGTGATGTTTTCAATTGAAATTTTGCCACAAATATTTGGTTATATTTCACGTTTAGGTATTCAGCGTATATGCTAAGAAACTTTGGTCGTTTTACAAGACCGCGCTAAATTGGATTGGAGTACACACGATCAAATAATTATCACACCAGTTGACCTCAGACCATTTACACAATATTGTTAACACATGAAGTTATGTAACTATTTAGTAAGTGTATGGTATGGATAGCATAACATAATATAATCATTTCATTTGTAGCAAAATATAACCGGGTTGGCTTTAGTATCCTGCGGCACGAGTTTTGAATTGCGAATGGTTACGCCTTATAGAGGATGGTCCCCTCTTTCAAACGACACCACCACCGGATATGACTAGAAGCATACATACATACATACATAAAATCACGCCTTTATCCCTATTGGGGTGGGCAGAGCAAAAACGACCTAAATAAAGGTAATTCCGCCACGTCTGACAAGTTTTGAGGGTTATTATACAGGTGATTATGTATATTGCTATAGTGACAGGTTGTCAGCCCATCGCCTAAATTGCAATACACTGAAACCCTCGATTCTCTTAGCTGATTTTTACAGCATGCACGGGAGGAAATGCAGCTGGCACATTCTATGTTTTTCTATCACTCCCAGTCCAGCATGACTAGAAGCAGAGATAAGAATTTTTGAAAAACTGAAAAATGTATGGAAAGTGACAGCTGGCGCACCAAATTTCGCTAATATGGGGGGCGACGGGGGAGCCCACTTAGACCAAGCACCCCCTTTCCTGTCCGAGCGGTGACTCACCGCAACCGACCCGCCGAACCCTAGAGTGTTTTTGAATAAGTGCGAGCGTAGCGAGCCCACTTAGACCCCCCTCCCCAAACACCCCCCTTCCTGTCCGAGCGGTGACGTCGCCTTAAAATGTAAGGAAACTAAAAAAAATTAAAAAGAAGAGGGGGTTTCCGCACTTCCCCCTAATAGGACGACCTCCTGCACAGAAGGCCGTGGCCCTATCCACTACACCATCCGGACTTAACTTTCTGTCAAATTTAACTATCTGTCAAATCAAAGTGAATATAACTCTTGGACTGGAAGTGATAGAAGATAAAAAAAATGTTCCAGCTGCTTCTCTTCCTCGGCATATTGTAGAAATAATTAGAGAGAAATAGGGTTTCAAGTTTCAATGGCCTGACCAGCTGACAACCTATCACCATAACAATCCACGTTACTTTCTCTAAAATTACTGTCAATACTTGTCCATCGTGTTGTGGCGAAATGGCTTATCAATAGACTGTCAATGCTCTGCCCACCCCGTTAGAAGTAAAGGCGTGACTATGAGTGTTTCTTTTTCCCAGTATGGCAGCCGCCTGTGTCGTCCAGCCGTTGGACCTGATCAAGACGCGTATGCAGCTGAGCGGCGGCGGGAAATCCTCGTTCGCAATGGCAGGAGAGATCATAGCTAGAGAAGGGTTCTTCAAGCTGTATGCCGGACTATCCGCCGGCTTGTTGCGCCAGGCCACCTACACCACCACCAGGCTCGGAGTATACACCTACCTGTTTGACTCGTATAGAGAGTGAGTTTAAGATATAAGATCATAGCTAAAAAGGGTTCTTCAAGCTGTATGCAGAAGTATCCGCCGGCTTGCTGCACCAGGAGTGTGTTCACGCATGCACCTAGGGAAAACCGTTGGAGCGACTTTTAATCTGGCAGCTTGCGTAAACCCCCCGTTCATGCACGCACTTGTGAAAAGTTCCCTCAATCTTGCGCTAACCAAACGCCCGTGAACGTACCCCTGGCCACCTACACCACCACCAGGCTCAGACAGCTGAGTCATTCGTCATCTCGCACGGATATTAATTACCGTGCGAGTTGACGGAAATTAATTTTATTAATTTTGCTGTTCGTCATCTCGCACGGTTATAACTAAATCAAATTCGATTTCTTTACTCAAACAAACCTATCCAATAGACACAACACAAGGACAAGTCAAACAAATCCCACTATCATCAATGAGAGACCGGACCGAATGGACCGAATAGAATAGACAACGACAAGAACAAGACAATTTTACATAAACTTACAATTTGTTGGACGATTTTCCATTGAAAACGGTACTTGAAGTGATATTCTCACCATTGCCGAAATCACAAAGATAGCGAGTTTTAAAAACCTACTAGCGCCATCTAGCGGTTTTAAAAGGAACTATTGTTGGTAAAGAAAATAGAAATGTATGGGAGGGGGTTCAAAGAAATGTTTTTTTTTATTTTTTCGATTTTTTCCATACTTATATCATTATAATCTGTCATCATACAAAATTTGAACTTTGTAGGTCATCTGGAAGTGGGTTAGGTTTTTGATCTATATGTCAGTCAGTCAGTCAGTCAATCATAAAAATGACGATATTTTGACCTCAATATCTATCTAACCGTTTAAGCTATGCTTATGAAATTTAAGTTACTTGTTTATATTGGGGGTCTCATTATATAAACCCAATTTGGTGTGTATATGTTTCATAGTTTTTGAGTTATGAAGGGGTAAAAAGTGGCTCCAAATGGTTCCTGTAAATATACACACGGTGCTGCCCTCCAGTTCTCGGCTTGAACTTGGCTGGACACGCTGCCGCGTGTCTAAATAATTGGTTTGTTTATTGTAAGACCTGGGTATTTTTATTACACTGATAATAATTCTTATATGTGCCTGCTTGAACCCAGTTATATTATTTTTATATTTGTATGTTCGGCGATCTATTTGGGATGAACAGATATTTTATTCAAAACTTAAAAAAAAGTAACAATGACAATGTTCTCTCCTGTGTAGGAGGTCGTGGTTCGAATCCCACCACGTAACAATGTGTTTTTCGGTTTTTGAATTTCATATGTACGTTTATTCTGCGCTTTTACGGTGAAGGAAAACATCGTGAGGAAACCTGCACACACCTACGAAGAAATTCGATGGTTGTGTGTGAAATTCACTTAATCTAGATTGGGTCTGGTATCCCTTCTGGGTTGCGGAGGTCAGATTGCATTCGCTCTGTGTAAAAACCAGTACCCTCGTTCAATCCCCTAGATTCCCCTGACCCCGTGAGTGAGATACGGGAAAAGGCCAGGGAGATGATGATGATGACAACGTTCTCTCCTATCTGACTACTTTAAATGCAACACCCTAAGCTGAGGATGTAGCTGATGATTATTTTTAAAAGCCTTTACCTTCTGCAAAACCTTCGTTCTGTTCTATAAACAATATCATATTTACATACTTCTAGATACCTTGATATTTTCAGACGGAACGCGGGCGCGAATCCAGGCTTCGCGATAAAGGCCTTGCTGGGAATAGCAGCTGGCTCCTTCGGTGCTTTTGTGGGCACCCCAGCAGAGGTGGCCCTCATCAGAATGACATCTGACGGCAGGTTACCCAAGGATCAGAGGAGGAATTATAAGAACGTCGCTGATGCACTCTTAAGGTAAGAAAGCAGTCTGTTCTATTCTTTTCCATTCCATTCCCTTTCAATCCTGTTCTATAGTAAGTATCAGAATCACAAACACTATAAAAAAATAAATCACAGATGTGAGCCTTGAGAAGCACATCAGATTGATTGAGTAACTGACCAAGAAATGAAGGCAATACTAATGACTGCTTAGTCTATAAGTGTCTTTGAGGGCACCATGGTATAAGCGACCCTTAACGGAAAGGGTTGTGGTTTATTGCAGGCAGATAACCCATCCTTAAATTGGATGAGAACGGCTGAAGACCGAGCTGAGTGGCGTGCCATGGGAGAGGCCTGTGTCCAGCAGTGGACTGATACAGGCTGATGATGAACCCATCCTTCTGAAATGATCCTCTAAAATTCGCAATTCAAATCAAATTCCAGGATAGTGAAAGAGGAAGGTGTTCTGAAGCTATGGCGGGGCGCGACGCCGACAGTCATCCGCGCGATGGTGGTCAATGCTGCACAACTCGGCACATACTCACAGGTAGATACTATATTATATGTTGTGGAAAAAATCCTGATTATAATTTTGTGTATTAATTAACCCACTACTCATGAAATTGAACTTTCAAGGATATAAAATGGTTAAAATTTGAAAATGCTTGACTTTTCACAGTCAATTAAATAATGTTTTTTTTTTACATTAACACAATACTGTACACTTCGATCCCACCAAAAACATAAATGTAAAATAGAAGCCAAGTTCTTGATAGTTTGGTGCATGGTTTGCACAAAAAAGTTGTGATATCAAAGAAAGCGGGCCAAGTCAAGGGTTTATTAAAGTAATTCTAAGCTCTTCAATAAGGTATCATTTCATGATGGTCAAGTCAGTCAGTCAGTCAGTCAATCATAAAAATGCCGATATTCAGACGTTAATATCTATTTAACCGATAAAGCTATGTCTATAAAATTTTGTATACTTGTTTATCTAGGGTGTCCTGATATGTAAACCAAATTTGGTGTGTTTACGTTGAATAGATTTTGAGTTATGGAGGGGTCAAAAGTGTCTCCAAATGGTTCCTGTAAAATAACACACGGTGCTGCCCGCCAGTTCTCTTCGTTTGGCTTGAACTTGGCGTGTCTAAATAAATATTGCATAATATTGACCTTTGGAAACGTTAAAGGTCAGATAGGTTGGTGTACGACAGAGATAATGCTGGACTGTCTGTCTGTGTTCAAAGGTCTAAATAAAAAGACAAACAGATTTCTTTGAAATGAATTCCATTTTGCTATTAAAAAATATCACACTCGTTGGTCAAATGGTTAGTGCTTATTCATTGCAGGCCATGGATGGGTGACCGATAGTGGTACAACAACTCGAGCGTTTCCGTGCTTCGGAAGGCACGTTAAGCCGTTGTTCCCTGTTAATATCGTAGATATTAGTCGTTAAGCAAAGTCAGAGGCCATTGCTTAGCATTGGCGGCTTGAAAACTCTGGCAGCCGGGTTGGCCACTAACCCAGCAAAAAGCCTAATCTAGGATTGGGTCTGGTTTCCCTTCTGGGTTGCGGAGGTCAGATGGCAGTCGCTCTGTGTAAAAAGTAAAACAGTATGCTCCTTCAAACCCTCGTTCAATCCCCTAGATTAGGTAGCCGAGCCCGTGAAAATTCGTGATAAGGCTATGGAGATGATGATAGTGAGTATACAGGGTATAAAAAAAGTACTGCGTTCCTTTAAACCACATGTTCTACTGATGATACCAAACAACTGCCCTAAAGCACAAAATTTTTAGCTCGAAATAAAATTTTGCCTTGTCCATACAAAACTGCAGATCACATCTTTGTATGGATAAGGCAAATAAAAAATAATGACTTTCCCTTCCAAATTTCCCAGGCCCGTGAGATGTTCGCAGCGTACGTACAAGAAGGCATCATGCTCCACTTCTGCGCATCCATGGTGTCCGGTCTTGTCACCACCATCGCCTCCATGCCCGTCGATATCATCAAGACCAGGTAACTACACAGTTATACAACGTGTAGCAGAAAGGGTATATGCATCGAGAAAGGTGTGAACCTGCCCATGAAACTGAACAACTTTTCCTAAGGAACATAGGTCGAAATACGAAAAAAAAATTGACCTTCCATACAAAATGCATCAGCTCATTTAGTATGGGAGTTATTTTTTTTTTTCGTTTATGTTCAGTTTCATGGGCAGATTCATACCTTTCACGATGCATATACCTTTTCTGTTAAACGTTGTATACACACAATTGCCTCTGTGGAGTGAATTCGATTTCCACGGGGGGAACACAGTCAATAATAGAAAATTTGAAAAACTCTGACACCAGAGTTCATCAGGTTGTTCTTCAACTTGAAAACCCAAGAGTCGAAGGTGCAGTGAGCTCACCCAGAATATGCTGGTTTATCTTGCGTTAAAGGTATAAATTAAATTGATGATTTCAAATGAACTTCCATGCTGGACTGGGAGCGATAGAAAAACATACAATGTGTCAGCTGCATCTCCTCCCGGGCATGCTGTAAAAACAAGCTAAGGGATTCGAGGGTTTTAGTGTATTGCAATTTAGGCGATGGGCTGACAACCTGTCACTACAGCAATATACACACACATCTATCTTAAACAACCCTCAAAACTTGTCAGACGTGGCGGAACGACCTTTGTTTAGGTTGTTAACGCTCTGGCTACCCCAATAGGGACAAAGGCATGATTTATGTATGTATGTGATTTCAAATGTAACAAATTCCTTTCCAGAATCCAAAGCGCAGCCAAAGGCACAAACCAAGTGGAGGTGGTAACCACACTACTCAAGAAGGAGGGTGTATTCTCTCTGTGGAAGGGTTTCCTACCGTACTACGCGCGCCTCGGACCACACACGGTCTTGACCTTCATATTCCTCGAGCAACTCAACACTGCATACTTCAAATACACCGCGTAACGAAGAAGATTACTGAGTTGATACGAAAATAGTAACGACAATATGATAGTGCAAACTAAGGAAACCATTCAATACCAAACGTGACTGTATTTAGGATGTAAACCTACCAACGGTTATACTGTTATATCTGGTTACATCCTGTATAAGGTATTGAGACAATGAGACAAAACAGGACAGTACATTTTATTAACTGCCAAAACGAATGTTTGAAGTGGCTTTGAATGTTTTACATCTTTTGCTATTATTGTATATTTTATAGACACCATTTTGCTTATGATATTTTGCATTATTTGTAACATAATTTCTACCTATGACTTCTATATTTTGGTTGCGTTACAAATATGAACTTTATACTTTTGTAAGTTCTTTACTTTATAGAATCTTCAAATCGTTCCTATTTAAGGTCAGTTCACACCTAGACGGTATGCGACGCGACGATACTCGAAAAGGCCAATGACCTTGGCCGAGACGGTAGGCGACGGTAGGCGACGCGCACTTTTCAAGAGCTTGATACAATATAGAACTTTATTTACTATGCAAAAAGATAGACATTGCATTGACAGACTCGAGCGGCTTCGCACTGCGCCTCGAGACGCCTCGCGGCGTAGCGCGACGTATCCGACGACGTCGCCTACCGTCTCGGTGTGAACTGAGCCTTAATTTGATATACATTCGTATACATTGTATACATGTTTTATATTTTTATAGCGATTTATTATTTGTGATTATTTATAGTTTGTGACTAACGTTAGAGAAAGTTTTGTAAAATTTGTTGTTTAGATATTAATAAACTGTTTTAAATAAACTACCAGTGATTTTAATTAAAATAAAACTCTGAATAAAAATATATTTTATTAGGATCATATTCATCATCACATCACATCATTTTACCACTGCCATTCTTCAGTAAAATCTTGATCCACAAACTGCCGTCTGAAAATAAAATAAATGTGAAATCAATTCGTCAGTATTTATCGGAGTTGAGCGTTTGTGCACTCATCCATATTAGATTCGTATTCGTATCCAACTCGTAATTGAATGACGGCTTGTGCACCCATCCATCCATAGGTATACGTTTCATATTTTGTTTATTTTTTTACACGAATCTAATATGGATGAGTTCACAAACGCCGCCATTAGATTGCTAAATTTTGTTCAAGGCTTGAGCCTGATTAAATACATATGGTCCGTACCGTACCTACCATCAGATTTTCAACTTGGTGGATGCTTGGTTTCAAGTCAAGTCCTTAAGGTTTTGTGGCACATCAGCTCCTCTCAGGTCTCAGGGCGATATTCTTTGTTTAGCTATTTGAGGGGCTCTAGCGGTGCCTACTATCGCTAATTAAGAAGTCTGTATAAACTAGATGGTGCTGATCAGAATACCTTAATAATACCTGCGTGCTGGCGGCGTGGCTGGTGATCGGCGGTTCGGCGGAGTGTGCGAGCGAGAGGAACAAGGCTGTCGTCGTGCTACTTCCCCGAGAAGCGATAGGCACGAACGAGACAGACGCTGGTTGAAGTTCTGAAAAACAAAATTATTTCCCACAATGGCCACTTCCCGAAATGTCTGTTTCCCTAAACGTCCCTTTCCTAAATGTCCACTAGCCTACATGTTTATTTTCCTAAATAATGCACTTTCTTGAAGGTCTAATTTCCTGAATGTCCACTTTCATTATGTCCATTTCCCTAAACGTCCACTTTCATATGTCCATTTTCCTTTACGTCCACTTCTCTAAACGTCCACTACCATGAACTTGAATGGCCACTTCTCTGTATTTATGAAGAAGGTGACTGATTACTTTCTCAGTCCACACCACAGACATATCTGTAGCCAAATCTGTAAATGTTCTTATTTTTATGAATATACTTTACCTACCGGCAAGCAAGAGCCCTTCATCTCGCGAAGGTCAATCTTCCGGAAGAGTTCACACAGCAGCAGCTCATGCAGCGTCGGGGTGCGCGGGCTGAAGATCATTTCTATTATTTCTACCACCTGAAAAATAACATTACGTTGATAGAGATTTTCTTTACTGAGTTTTAGAGTTCGACTGCGAAGAGAAGAAGCTAATATTCTATTTTATAGGTATGTTAGTATGACTGGATTGATAAACAGCTCGTACATTTTATGTTGCTGTAGGGCTTTCTTATAGGACCCACCTGCGCGTAATCCGGCAGCAGCTCCGACAGCAGAGTGAGGTCGATCTCAGCGCCCGCACACATTTCATAAAGCACGGAGCCCAGACTGAGAGCCTCCACGTTGTCTAATGGAGCCGCCAGCGCGATTGGACACCGCGGAAGGGCTCCTATCAGGGTGTTCTCTAAGCCACATATCCTGGAATGAGCAATTTTATTTCGTAGCTCTCAAAACAGTTAAAGGCAGATTAACAAAACAAAGATACATGCGAGTTCGAAGCGGAAAGCCACCTAGACTAAATCGGGAACGTTCTGAGGAAAGGGCATGTCAGTAGCTTGCAGTTCATTTGTAGCAAGAAAATGGATGTGATATCAGCACACACCTCCGGAAAAAAGGCGTGATTTTATGTGATCACATCACATTATCATCATAATCAGGTTCATTTACGTACACACCGAGAGGCACGAGCCTTTATCTATAGAGATTTTATCTATAAATGTTTTTTTTAGATTGAATCTCTAATTTTGAAGATCCATAAATTGGCGCTCAGCAAGGGACTCACCTGGCGACCCCGTTTTGCACGACAACATTTCCGGAGTGGAGGTGACGAAATGGCGGGAAACCTTTTTCTTTTAAGAACAGCAGACCTTCCAGCATTTGGCGACCAAACCTGGCCACTTGCCACGCGGGTAGACCTGTACCAACTGAGCCATATTTCCTGCCATATTCTTCATTCCAAGTGCTCTGCAACAAAAGATAAAATCAAATAAATTCATTAGAGTTCTTATTGAATTTGTATTTTTGAAGTGAAACTTCTTTCGAAGCATTGAGAGTAAAATTTCAAGTTCGGGTGACGGAAATACGTCACAGCGGGGGACGGAAGTCGAAATGTCAAAAATGTCAAAGAAGTTTCACTCCAACACGCGTGCTCGGCACACACGCTCTTTTTATTATTATTCCTATTACAATAGTCAAGTAGTTCCAAAGTCGATCACGATCAGGTAAGTAACAAACAAATATAAACAAATTTATATAAAAACACCTTGTAAATCAAGTCCTTCAAGCTCCCTCTGGCGTTGAAAGGCAGCACAGTTAGCGCATGCCCGTTGGTCAGCTCGAGGTCCAGTACCGGGTAGATGTAGGGATGATGTAGAGCCCTGAATAGCTCTAAAATGAGGCCCCGAGAACGGTCACACTTGTCGATTGGGCATTTGTTGGTCAGTGGCATCTGTGAGAAGTAAGATTGACTGTTTAGCTTATGTAATCAAAAGATGGTCCTGAACCCTGGACTTTTGAGGTAAGGTTACAGTGGTCACAATGTTATTAGCAGTAGGCTCGTGCCCCTTGGTGGGGACGTATATGAGCTGATAATGATGACTGTGGGATAGAAGCAGTTATTTTTAACATTACAGGCCTGTAATTAAAATAACAACTTTTGGAAGTTACAAAGTGATCATCAATGAGTAATGCGAAGAACTGAAGAATACTCCATACGTCCAGCAGCGGACTAAGAGAAGCTAATGTTACTGTGAGTTATTGTAAGTCACCCTTGAAGAACTTTTTAACATTCTTACCAAAGTGAGAAGTCTATCTGTTTTGATGGAGTTGTCGTGGATCGCAAACCAATGTTTATTAGGCCGAGCGCCGATCGCGCACAGTTGTGAGAGCAACTCGTATCTGAAAGAAATAACAAAAAAACTGTGTTTCTAACACACCATAACATAAATATTGCATTTATGGTCTCGACTTGTTCATGGAATCGGTCGTTTAAGTAAAACGGCCGTTCGATGAAATTGACTTTCAAAGAAATGGGCATTCACGCAAAATGGCCGTTTGTGAAAAACAAAAGTTCAACCTGAAATAGTTTTTACTCGTAAAAATTATATAAAGGATTAAATCAAGGAAATATCAACCTTGCACTGCTGCGTCCAGCAAGTCCTAAAATATTCTGAAGCTGTAATAAAAATACTGCAAGTTTTACTTACCTAGAAGTTTGAAGCAAATAATCTGTGCAAATGACCAGAGCAGCAGAACTTTCCATTGTACGTTCAATTCTGCAATAAATAAAATCAAAATTTCAATCTATAAAACCCACTTTTATTCGAGCTTGATTTTCATTTAAACAATTTGCAACCTAGTAAATCAGGAAATTTGTACATCGACCATTCAGGCCTAACACTAGTTTGTGACCTTTATATTTTCAAAAAAAAACTCACTTAGGTGAAGCAGGGGCTTCAGACGGCGAAGACTTTCCAGAGCCAGTACCAATGATGGACTTATTGAAGAGCAACTTCGCCAGAGAATCAATCTTCTGTGCGACTAACGGCGCACGTTCGGAGTTCTCCTCTAAAACATTGCACAATGATGAACCTTGAATAATGCCATAGAGCTGGAGTATTCATAAAATCATGATAGTTGTAAAGAAACCTATAAAATATGGGGTATAAGGGACAGCTTCCCGCAAGCCGATAGGGGTTGCTCCGTCAATAAAACTGAACAATATTCACGTAATTTTTTTTCAGGAATTGAAAATTTGCTATCCCATACAAATTTGATAATGTCTTGACTAAAAATTATGAATAGTGCCATGGAATACTTAGTGGAAAATTAATATGTATGTACTTGAACAACTAGCGATCGATGATCCTTCGGGATCGTCCTTGGCAGAATCTTCCGTGAGCAAGAAAACAAAAGCATTCATTCAAGCAAGACAAAGAAAAGATATAAAAATAAAAGATTGGTGCAAAAATGAAGAATTCAGAAAAATATGAGATCTACTATGTATTTAGGTGGTATTTAGAGAGTTATGAGAGAAAAGACTACGCGTTGTATACCTACCTACTACGTACAATAGATAAGTGCTCATTCAATAGTAATAATGTTAGTTCTGTTTTTGTCAGTAATAATGACTAAGTTACTATAATACTGCACCGGAATGTTCAGTCGGGTCCATTCCCTGAAACTTTCCTGAATGTCCCTTTCCCTAAATGTCCATTTTCCTTATGTCCATTTTCATTAACGTCCATTCTCCTCATTGTCATTGCTGCTAGCAATAATTATGTGTTTGTATTACAGAGTTTTGTATTGCATTGCAAGGCTCACCTTCACTTTCCTCTCGGTCGGTCGACACAGACCGAACCCGGAACGAGTTTCTTTTATTAGCAGCGGCGATGGACTCAGGGTTCAGCTCGGCAGCCGACTGAGCTCTTCTGCAAGCGCCGCGGCGCTTCTTCTTTCTGTAGCTAGACCTTGTTCGCTCTTGGTAGAACCTGTCATGACCTGGACAGTAAAAAAAATAACTGATTATTAAAGACAGCGATTGGAACTGGCGGCTCAACGTACCCTCCAAAGCACGGAAACCTTTTTCTTACAGATAATACGATGTTTCAGCTTGTATTAGTAAGTATACTAACTGATAATCCACCTGATTCTAACTAACCAGGGGAACATTAACTTTGTGTTCTTCCCCTGGAAATCAAACCCAAGATAGAAATAAGTATATCGCGAGCGAAGCTAACGCTAATTTTTCTGTTTTGAAAATAAGTTTAGCACCAAACCTTTTTTTGTCAGGGGTGACGACTAGTACCTAAGCTGCGTGAGTATGTTGTCATATCACCACTTGGTGTTTGGCAACCGAGGCGGATGTCATCAGCCTTTCGGGGGGCCGCCCCTCTGAAGCTGGAGCCCTGGGCACGTACCCTGAGTGCCTTTATGGTATACTACGGTACCGTTTACTCTCTCTCTCTCTCTGGTCGGTCCTTCATGACTGAAAATCGTGGTTGGATTGCAGTTTGGAGCGGACGAATTATCTCCATCGGCTTCTGTCAGTTGCCAAATTGACGACAGAGTAAAATTAGGGTGTTTGCATCTTTCAGCTGGTCAGACCACCTAGTGGGTGAGCAGCCTCTCGGTACTGTACTGTTTACAGTGCATATTAAAAGAACAAAGAAGGATTTTCATAGAAACAGAATATATCATACCTGTAGTCTCTGGCTCCTTCTGTTCCTTCCCCTCGCTGTTATTCTTCATGTGCTGGTACAGGTTGAACATTTTCGCCGCTTTCTTTAGCACACAGACTTTGAGCCGCTTCAAGGTAACTCTCATTAAAGTGCGTTGTTTTCCAATCCGACACAAAATGGCTTCTTATACACTTGCTCGTTGCATTTACATTGAATTAAAAAGTTAAACCGATTAAGAGCAGCACTCAACAACTGTATACGTATGGTAGACGGAATGACTGAAGTTTTTGGAGAATAATATTCAAAATAATGCAGAACATTTTATGTTTTTTTTCTGTAGTTAGTGACGAGTGCAGCTAGCCGTGGGCTCGCGAACTGTGTCAGGTCAATAGTGACTAATTGAATACCTACAAGTGACAGATTAGTCGCCTATGAACACATTCTATGTAAGCCAGCAGTTTTCCGATGAAGACTTGTGTTTATGACTAGCTGGCCTGTATAAATTAATGCAAAGTAAAATAAGGCCTATTGACTTGATATAAAGTTGATCAGAAAGAGATACATAACTATCAATGGTATTAGCAAGGTATATAGGTATTTAGGTATTGTAGGATTAAACCTAATCCTATTCGGAACCACTGATACCTACAGTGGTAACTAAGTATGTCATGAGGTAGTTTGGAATTGAAATTATTAATAATTAAAAAAATAGGTGTGTCGTCGTCATTATCAACTATAACTTATACAGGGTGTAAAAAAAAGTACTACGTTCCTTTAAACCACATGTTCTACTGATGATACCAAACAACTTCCCCAAAGCACAAAATTTTTAGCTCGAAATAAAATTTTGGCTTGTCCATACAAAACTGCAGATCCCGAAAAAGGCAAATTTTTTTTTCAAGCTAAAATTTCTCTTTGGGAAAGTTGTTTGGTATCATCAGTACAGAACGTAGTACTTTTTTTACAGCCTGTATAATAATCATTTTTATAACACATTTGCTCGTAAAGGGTCTCTTATTACACCAATTTCAATATTGTATTGTATCTTATTACGTACTTGTGCGTAATCGTAATGTAAAATGCACGAGTGCTGTAAAACACACGAGTTTTTTTTTTAATTAGGTAAAACGCACGGTTTATCGAACGGTACTTTTTTAAATCTTAGCAAAGAGTTTTTATGGCAGAAAAGTGGTTAACATTTTATAAATAAAATTAACTTTGGGAGATAAATTATAATAAAATAAACATTTAATTCTTTGATTTAATTAATTTTTACAATAAATTACAACCATTTATCTGTAACAAAATCAAAAAAATATTAATTTGCTTTATTATAGTATAATACTGGCTGGTTTTTGTTTCTTTGTACTATGGCTTAAAAAAGAAAGCGTTGATGCGCGCGCATCCTAATTTGTGAATAAGTAAAAATTATTCCGCGCGCTTTTTCTTTTCGCTGTATTGTTAATTTTTTTATCTAGTTCTATTTATTTCCTCGCAAATATGTTATAAAACGTCGTACGACATACGTGCGCTTTGATAATTACAGTCTTTGCCATCTTATAGCCCTCGCCTACGGCTCGGGCTAGCAATATCGCCTCGGCTGTAATGATCAACCCACCGCACTTATATCGTAATGTACTATTATTGTCCTCGGCCTTTTCACAAAAGTATATGTTGTAAGCAAATAAAGCAGTAGGTAGGTACCTAATAATAATAATATTTGGATATTCTAAACATCAAATAATATTTTTATCAAAGACTTGTCTAATAAAACTTATAATATTAGTACCTACTTAACAGATTAAAGACAAAAAAATACAGATTACATTTTCATTTTTCGCATCACAAATACATTGAAAGTTGCTCTCACAAGTATCCATAAATTATACCATATTTCAGATCAAGAATTTTGTACCTAATGTCTTTTATAGAAGCTCATTAAAAAAATGGCTTCAAACAAAAACTGTAGGTAGGAACAAAAAATGCAGAAAATCGAACAATAGCCTACTGTCTACGACGTAGAGCTAATAGCTACGAGTTGTAGGAACTCGTAGAGCCTTGCTACGCCACATGTAGCAACTTTCTATGACCATATTATCAACCTCACCGATCACAAAAAGGAATCATGTTACGTTGTACTATTCTTTTTATGCCATTCCTTCTCTTCCTTAGCGTAGGTATTCTCTATGGCATCTATCACAAAGAACGAGCTGAGAGTGTGAAGGGTCAACCTGAAATAGTACGCGGGCAGAGGCTTCTGCCAGAAATAGAATGGACCTCTTCTTTGTACAACTCCGTTGAGAATTTGCGTCATCGTTATGCCTCGTCTTCTCATTTGATACCTGTAAAAAATTTTGATTTTAGATTGGCAGTAGCTGATCAGTATTTTGTCAAAGTCCGGGTTTTGATCAAAATCCTAGTTTTTTGACCAAAAAACCGATTTCATCATAATCCTGTGACATACAGGATGTTAATTTAATTGCGTACCATAGTTTAATGGGTGTTTCAAAGATAGGCGCAGCTACGGATCATCACAAATACCTACCAACTTTTTGACTTTTTGAGTTAGATCTTTTTAATATTTTTTATGAAACACCTAAGCTATGGCACGCAATTAAATTAACACCCTGTATACAATACTTAACAGTCCTCACCTAGTTTTGACGACGTCCACGGGAATGGAAATGACAGCGAACACGGCGCTGGACAGCATGGCTGATATCACGTGGAGGAAGTAGCCTTCAGGCACGTGCTGCTGACGGAAGAAGTCCCGGAACTGAAAACTACTGCTTATTAACAACATAAATAGCTCAATTTAATAAATAAAACATAAAAGATTTCATTTATTCAGACAGGTTGGCAGTTTTTTTATAAAATACTCGGCTACTCACTTGTAAGCCCGGATGGTGTAGTGGATAGGGCCGCGGCCTCCTGCGCAGGAGGTCGTGGTTCGAATCCCACCACGACGTACCAATGTGTTTTTCTTCGAATTTCATATGTACGTTTATTCGGCGCTTTTACGGTGAAGGAAAACATCGTGAGGAAACCTGCACACACCTACGAAGAAATTCAAAGGTTGTGTGTAACCTAATCTAGGATTGGGTCTGTTTTCCCTTCTGGGTTTCAGAGGTCAGATGGCAGTCGCTCTGTGTAAAAACCATTAAAAAGGCTACTAAAACACACACTCGGCTACTCACTTGTGGGTTTGATAGAGGTATTCACCTCGATGTTTCGACCCTATACGAGGATCGAAGCTCGCACTTGACGGGCATTAACATCGTGCCCCTACACCTGCACGCAGGAAGACCTCATGACAGCGGCTGACAATGCTGTTAACGTGGCCAAATTCTGGGCTGCAACAGTGTATTGTCTGCCATCGACACGCTAAGAAGAAGACGGGCGGTGTAATGTGACTTGCTTCTCTCCTGGTGAGTGACCCAGAAACCCAGAAGTGAGTCATCATCATCAGCCTGTATTAGTCCACTGCAGGACATAGGCCTCTCCCATGGCACGCCACTCAGCTCGGTCTTCAGCCATTCTCATCCAATTTCTGCCCGCTTTCTTACGAAGATCATCGCTCCACCTGGTTTCAGGACGTCCTACACTACGTTTGCCTTGCGGTATCCACTCACAGAACTCGTCTGTAATTCTGTCTGTCTAATTAGTGGATGAATTGACAGTGGGCTGGTCACATCTGTCGTAGAACTGACGAACCGTTGGGGCAGACGAGTTCCACAAGTGAGTAGCCGAGTATTTTATTAATATGAATAACACTTGTTCGTCTTTTAGTGATAAAGTAGGATGGCAGTTATTTGGTTAAAAACTTTGAGGTTGATTTTTTAAATCGCAAGAAAATGTATTGTATCACTTTGTACTGTATTCTTATTGCTCTGTTTATGGATGTGTTTTCGCGAGCTATTTTATTTATGTCTCTAGTTAATGAATGACTGATGTTATGCTGAAAAATTACATAAAAATAAAATAATAATGCCTACGTTTGCGTATGCTCCAATCTGGCAGCTGGTGTTGAACATTGACCGGATGACCGTGAGAGTCGCGCCCCGCCACAATGCCTTCACCCCCTCTTCTGATACTATCCTGTTAAAAAAAAAACAAGAATCATCATCAGCCTGTATCAGTCCAATGCTGGACATAGGCCTCTCCCATGGCGCCAATCAGCTCGGTCTTCAGCCGTTCTCATTCAATTTCTGCCCGCTTTCTTACGAATATTATCGCCGCACCTAGTTTCAGGACGCCCTACACTACGTTTGCCGATTTGCGGATTTTAAGAATAGACACATCAAAATACAGAGCTTTCTTAATTATTTTTAGTGTTTCCAAGTTTGATTTATTGAGTCGTATACAAGGAGTAAGGGACGGCCCACGAAAGCTATTAAACTTTTAGCTCTGGAGGAAAGGAGAATTTTATTGGACATTGGTCATTTATTTGATATGTTACGCGGACGTCTAAATTGCCCTTGCCCCGGGGTACGTTCACGGGCGTTTGGTGGCGCAAGATTAGGGGAACTTTTCACTATGACAGTTGATAAAACCGCGTTTTGAAGCGCCTGTCAGGGGAAATTTCAGCCTGAAAGGTGCAAGTGCGTGCATGAACGGGGGGTTTACGCGAGCTGTCAGATTCAAAGTCGCTCTAACGTTTTCCCCTAGGTGCATGCGTGAACGCACTCCCGACCTCGTCTCTGTTTTATCGCTGAGCGCGCCGACGCGTCGAACCAGACACACTCGTTTGTTTACTACACCTTCATCTCATAGTATTAATTCAGGTCAGAATTCTGTTCTTACACGTATTGTTCGCACTTATAATGATAAATGGTATTGACCCTTTTGTAGGTACAAAAAACTCATTTAAAAATAAATTTACTGCACTCCTATTGAACAATCAGTAGTTTTATTTATTGTATATTTCTATTCTTTACACCGTTTAAATAATAGATCATTTACATACATACATACATATAATCACGCCTTTATCAGTAATGGGGTAGGCAGAGCCTAAAAGACCTAAACAAAGGTCGTTTCGCCACGTCTGACAAGTTTTGAGGGTTATTCAGATAGAACTGTATATTGCTATAGTGATAGGTTGTCAGCCCATCGCCTAAATTACAATACTGAAACCCTCGAATCCCTTAGCTGATTTTTACAGTATGCCCGGGAGGAGATGCAGCTGGCACATTCTATGTTTTTCTATCACTCCCAGTCCAGCATAGAAGCATGTTTTTCTATCACTATATATTCACTCACATTTTTTTCTATCACATTTTACAAACACATAATCAGGGTATGCAGAACGTATTACACTGCTAGCATTGGACAACCTCTGGACAAGGTACGAGCCGGAGCGGGGGTCATGCATCAAATAATGTACTCTATGGTCATGTATGATCATGAACTCTTTCCTTCAGCCGTCGCCCTTTCTGTCTGACGAAGGTTATAACCTCAGCGCACCAACTACCCGCCGTTTCCACCGGAAGAAGAATAAACTCGTGTTGCTGGGCGAGGTCAGCATAACACTTTGAATATTACCTTGTGACTAGACCCCGTTATCTAACGCTCAAGTTGGTGGCAAGTGATGGGGCAATTTTGATAATCTGAATCGATACAAAAGGAAGTTGATTCACTCACTAACATATCAAAAGAGTTGATTCAAACTCAACAGAGTTTTGCTATAGTGATTTATGTAGATAATTAAGAAATTTAAGATTTTTTATTTGTTTATTTATGATTGTAGCTTTCATAGTAAATTAATAAGATTTTTTCCAGATTATATGAAGTCAAAGTTCGTCGCCTGCTTGTAAATATCCATTTATTTATTTATTTATTTTTAAAACTTTATTATATGTATTAAAATTAATTAAACTGCTCGAACTAAAGTAGGCACCTACTCGTACGTAACGTATCATACTATTCAATAATTGTCGCCTTCCTATCCGATCAAATACTCACAAAAAAAACAATTTTATTTTGACAAATAACTCTTTATAAGTAAATATGAATCAACAAATAATGTGAAGCTACAGCACTATTTTGACGTGCCACCAAATTGAGCGTCAGATAACGGCGTCTGCTTGTGACCTATTTCTGGGCAAAGGCTCATGATTATTTCGATATTGTGTTTCAGTACCTAATTACTTTGTGTTTCTTTCTGTTCACACTACGTCCCTCAGTAAAGCGTCTCCGAAATCCAAATATCTTTTGTCCTGCAGGTCCGGGCACTTGTTAGACTGTATGTGTTCAGACGTGGGCAGGCTGTATGCAGGCTAAACGCTTGTTTTATACATTTTTGCCAGTGCGCGTGGCTTACGCGTGTAGTACGCAGGGCTTGCGCGTGTCGTGCGCGGGTTTGCGCCAGACCAAAATGTATGAAACACGCGTTCAGCCCGCGTTCAACCCGTGTACCGTCTGAACACAGCCGATCGGGGGCGCGCTGGAAGCCATCATGCCGACGAGGATCACCTCCGAGGGGTTGCCCACGATACCCAACTCTTGACCTAGCCTCATTTTATTCCATGCTGAACTAGTTATTTATTATTATTATTATTACTAGCCTATTGTGTCCACTGCTGGGCAAAGGCCTCCCCTTCTTTCTTCCAAGTCTCTCGGTCTTGTGCAAGCTCCCACCAGTCTTCGCGATAAACTTTAAGATCGTCACTCCATCTTTTACGGGGTCGACCTCGTCGACGATTTCCATCTTGAGGTGTCCACTCTGTGACGATCCTAGCCCACCGCTCCGAGTGCATCCGGCTGACGTGTCCTGACCAGTCCCATTTGAGCTTAGCTGACTTGCGACCTACATCGGCTATACCAGTTTTGGAACGTAAGGTGGTGTTTCTAATGAACTAGTAGTGGCAGAAAAACATACGAATATTCCAGCTGCGTCATCTCTCTGTACTGTAGGTATCATTCAAGGAAAATGACGAGGGTTTCGGTTTATTACAATCTAAGCAAAAGGAATGCACCACAGATTGCACAGTTCGTTGTTTCTAAATGACCCCTCAAACTTTGCCAGTCAAGGCGAAGACTCACTATTCTTAGGTCATTGACACTCTACCTATCCTGTGAGGCCTTTGCCCAGCAGTGGGACACAATAGGCTAGTAATAATAATAATAATAAATAACTAGTTCAGCATGGAATAAAATGAGGCTAGGTCAAGAGTTGGGTATCGTGGGCAACCCCTCGGAGGTGATCCTCGTCGGCATGATGGCTTCCAGCGCGCCCCGATCGGCTGTGTTCAGACGGTACACGGGTTGAACGCGGGCTGAACGCGTGTTTCATACATTTTGGTCTGGCGCAAACCCGCGCACGACACGCGCAAGCCCTGCGTACTACACGCGTAAGCCACGCGCACTGGCAAAAATGTATAAAACAAGCGTTTAGCCTGCATACAGCCTGCCCACGTCTGAACACATACAGTCTAACAAGTGCCCGGACCTGCAGGACAAAAGATATTTGGATTTCGGAGACGCTTTACTGAGGGGACGTAGTGTGAACAGAAAGAAACACAAAGTAATTAGGTACTGAAACACAATATCGAAATAATCATGAGCCTTTGCCCAGAAATAGGTCACAAGCAGACGCCGTTATCTGACGCTCAATTTGGTGGCACGTCAAAATAGTGCTGTAGCTTCACATTATTTGTTGATTCATATTTACTTATAAAGAGTTATTTGTCAAAATAAAATTGTTTTTTTTTGTGAGTATTTGATCGGATAGGAAGGCGACAATTATTGAATAGTATGATACGTTACGTACGAGTAGGTGCCTACTTTAGTTCGAGCAGTTTAATTAATTTTAATACATATAATAAAGTTTTAAAAATAAATAAATAAATAAATGGATATTTACAAGCAGGCGACGAACTTTGACTTCATATAATCTGGAAAAAATCTTATTAATTTACTATGAAAGCTACAATCATAAATAAACAAATAAAAAATCTTAAATTTCTTAATTATCTACATAAATCACTATAGCAAAACTCTGTTGAGTTTGAATCAACTCTTTTGATATGTTAGTGAGTGAATCAACTTCCTTTTGTATCGATTCAGATTATCAAAATTGCCCCATCACTTGCCACCAACTTGAGCGTTAGATAACGGGGTCTAGTCACAAGGTAATATTCAAAGTGTTATGCTGACCTCGCCCAGCAACACGAGTTTATTCTTCTTCCGGTGGAAACGGCGGGTAGTTGGTGCGCTGAGGTTATAACCTTCGTCAGACAGAAAGGGCGACGGCTGAAGGAAAGAGTTCATGATCATACATGACCATAGAGTACATTATTTGATGCATGACCCCCGCTCCGGCTCGTACCTTGTCCAGAGGTTGTCCAATGCTAGCAGTGTAATACGTTCTGCATACCCTGATTATGTGTTTGTAAAATGTGATAGAAAAAAATGTGAGTGAATATATAGTGATAGAAAAACATGCTTCTATGCTGGACTGGGAGTGATAGAAAAACATAGAATGTGCCAGCTGCATCTCCTCCCGGGCATACTGTAAAAATCAGCTAAGGGATTCGAGGGTTTCAGTATTGTAATTTAGGCGATGGGCTGACAACCTATCACTATAGCAATATACAGTTCTATCTGGAATAACCCTCAAAACTTGTCAGACGTGGCGAAACGACCTTTGTTTAGGTCTTTTAGGCTCTGCCTACCCCATTACTGATAAAGGCGTGATTATATGTATGTATGTATGTAAATGATCTATTATTTAAACGGTGTAAAGAATAGAAATATACAATAAATAAAACTACTGATTGTTCAATAGGAGTGCAGTAAATTTATTTTTAAATGAGTTTTTTGTACCTACAAAAGGGTCAATACCATTTATCATTATAAGTGCGAACAATACGTGTAAGAACAGAATTCTGACCTGAATTAATACTATGAGATGAAGGTGTAGTAAACAAACGAGTGTGTCTGGTTCGACGCGTCGGCGCGCTCAGCGATAAAACAGAGACGAGGTCGGGAGTGCGTTCACGCATGCACCTAGGGGAAAACGTTAGAGCGACTTTGAATCTGACAGCTCGCGTAAACCCCCCGTTCATGCACGCACTTGCACCTTTCAGGCTGAAATTTCCCCTGACAGGCGCTTCAAAACGCGGTTTTATCAACTGTCATAGTGAAAAGTTCCCCTAATCTTGCGCCACCAAACGCCCGTGAACGTACCCCGGGGCAAGGGCAATTTAGACGTCCGCGTAACATATCAAATAAATGACCAATGTCCAATAAAATTCTCCTTTCCTCCAGAGCTAAAAGTTTAATAGCTTTCGTGGGCCGTCCCTTACTCCTTGTATACGACTCAATAAATCAAACTTGGAAACACTAAAAATAATTAAGAAAGCTCTGTATTTTGATGTGTCTATTCTTAAAATCCGCAAATCGGCAAACGTAGTGTAGGGCGTCCTGAAACTAGGTGCGGCGATAATATTCGTAAGAAAGCGGGCAGAAATTGAATGAGAACGGCTGAAGACCGAGCTGATTGGCGCCATGGGAGAGGCCTATGTCCAGCATTGGACTGATACAGGCTGATGATGATTCTTGTTTTTTTTTTAACAGGATAGGTAGAGTGTCAATGACCTAAGAATAGTGAGTCTTCGCCTTGACTGGCAAAGTTTGAGGGGTCATTTAGAAACAACGAACTGTGCAATCTGTGGTGCATTCCTTTTGCTTAGATTGTAATAAACCGAAACCCTCGTCATTTTCCTTGAATGATACCTACAGTAACAGAGAGATGACGCAGCTGGAATATTCGTATGTTTTTCTGCCACTACTAGTTCATTAGAAACACCACCTTACGTTCCAAAACTGGTATAGCCGATGTAGGTCGCAAGTCAGCTAAGCTCAAATGGGACTGGTCAGGACACGTCAGCCGGATGCACTCGGAGCGGTGGGCTAGGATCGTCACAGAGTGGACACCTCAAGATGGAAATCGTCGACGAGGTCGACCCCGTAAAAGATGGAGTGACGATCTTAAAGTTTATCGCGAAGACTGGTGGGAGCTTGCACAAGACCGAGAGACTTGGAAGAAAGAAGGGGAGGCCTTTGCCCAGCAGTGGGACACAATAGGCTAGTAATAATAATAATAATAAATAACTAGTTCAGCATGGAATAAAATGAGGCTAGGTCAAGAGTTGGGTATCGTGGGCAACCCCTCGGAGGTGATCCTCGTCGGCATGATGGCTTCCAGCGCGCCCCGATCGGCTGTGTTCAGACGGTACACGGGTTGAACGCGGGCTGAACGCGTGTTTCATACATTTTGGTCTGGCGCAAACCCGCGCACGACACGCGCAAGCCCTGCGTACTACACGCGTAAGCCACGCGCACTGGCAAAAATGTATAAAACAAGCGTTTAGCCTGCATACCAGCCTGCCCACGTCTGAACACATACAGTCTAACAAGTGCCCGGACCTGCAGGACAAAAGATATTTGGATTTCGGAGACGCTTTACTGAGGGACGTAGTGTGAACAGAAAGAAACACAAAGTAATTAGGTACTGAAACACAATATCGAAATAATCATGAGCCTTTGCCCAGAAATAGGTCACAAGCAGACGCCGTTATCTGACGCTCAATTTGGTGGCACGTCAAAATAGTGCTGTAGCTTCACATTATTTGTTGATTCATATTTACTTATAAAGAGTTATTTGTCAAAATAAAATTGTTTTTTTTGTGAGTATTTGATCGGATAGGAAGGCGACAATTATTGAATAGTATGATACGTTACGTACGAGTAGGTGCCTACTTTAGTTCGAGCAGTTTAATTAATTTTAATACATATAATAAAGTTTTAAAAATAAATAAATAAATAAATGGATATTTACAAGCAGGCGACGAACTTTGACTTCATATAATCTGGAAAAAATCTTATTAATTTACTATGAAAGCTACAATCATAAATAAACAAATAAAAAATCTTAAATTTCTTAATTATCTACATAAATCACTATAGCAAAACTCTGTTGAGTTTGAATCAACTCTTTTGATATGTTAGTGAGTGAATCAACTTCCTTTTGTATCGATTCAGATTATCAAAATTGCCCCATCACTTGCCACCAACTTGAGCGTTAGATAACGGGGTCTAGTCACAAGGTAATATTCAAAGTGTTATGCTGACCTCGCCCAGCAACACGAGTTTATTCTTCTTCCGGTGGAAACGGCGGGTAGTTGGTGCGCTGAGGTTATAACCTTCGTCAGACAGAAAGGGCGACGGCTGAAGGAAAGAGTTCATGATCATACATGACCATAGAGTACATTATTTGATGCATGACCCCCGCTCCGGCTCGTACCTTGTCCAGAGGTTGTCCAATGCTAGCAGTGTAATACGTTCTGCATACCCCTGATTATGTGTTTGTAAAATGTGATAGAAAAAAATGCAGAGTGAATATATAGTGATAGAAAAACATGCTTCTATGCTGGACTGGGAGTGATAGAAAAACATAGAATGTGCCAGCTGCATCTCCTCCCGGGCATACTGTAAAAATCAGCTAAGGGATTCGAGGTTTCAGTATTGTAATTTAGGCGATGGGCTGACAACCTATCACTATAGCAATATACAGTTCTATCTGGAATAACCCTCAAAACTTGTCAGACGTGGCGAAACGACCTTTGTTTAGGTCTTTTAGGCTCTGCCTACCCCATTACTGATAAAGGCGTGATTATATGTATGTATGTATGTAAATGATCTATTATTTAAACGGTGTAAAGAATAGAAATATACAATAAATAAAACTACTGATTGTTCAATAGGAGTGCAGTAAATTTATTTTTAAATGAGTTTTTTGTACCTACAAAAGGGTCAATACCATTTATCATTATAAGTGCGAACAATACGTGTAAGAACAGAATTCTGACCTGAATTAATACTATGAGCTGAGTTGAGTAAAACCGCGTGTGTTGGTAGCGCCGTCGGAGGGGAAATCAGCCGAGAAGAGGTCGGGAAGTGCGTTCCGCATGCAACTAGGGGTTTT
>JARACY010002882.1:0-38180 GCA_029255725.1 Scrobipalpa atriplicella
ATTAGAAAGGGATTCTCAGATATTTCAATGTTAGTTCCCCGTCCAGCAAAATCTAATTTTGATCGTGGGATCCATGAGAAATGACGGAAACTCCTCAAATTTTATAGGCACACATATTTTATAGGCACACATATATCTATTTTGATATTTTTTATAAGATGCATCGAGATAGGTACCAATTTTACGAAATTTACTCACCATAATGAGCAATTTTTGGTTAGTAGATATCAACTAAAAGGGGTTGAATGAATCTTGCAAAAAATATATTTTTGTACTATCCTTTTAACTACCATTGTTTTTGATATCCCACTCGATAGGTTCAGCCTTTTTTGAGATACGTGGTAACAAAGAATAGGGGATGGTGCTTGCCTCTTTCGAGCATTATCATCCATCACTAATACATTTATTAAAGATTTGTAAGTATATATGTGTTGTGTATGTATGTTAGTTTATTTGTTTGTTTCTTAATTTGTCATCATTGAACTCGAAAATTAACAGACCTATTTTTAAAATTCTTTCACTATTAGAAAGCTACGCTCACTGTGCGATGCGCGTGCGTAGCAATATCAGCTTTTTACTACGAAAAATATCACACTCACACAGAAATAAAAGAATCTTTAAGATGTGGTCATACTAACAGCTACATGACAATAACCTGATCAAGGACAAAAACAACTTTTTACCGCGGGAACTCAATCCCACGGGAAAACTTTTAGCGGCGGGTGAAACCGCGGGGCGGAAAGCTAGTAATTAATATACCCAAAGTGAGTCACACAAAACCTTTTATTATTATTAATCATTATTAACCGATGATAGATAAAAGTAAACAAATATTTTCCTAGATTTTTAGAACTAAAATTACGCTGAATGGCAAGTAGTTAAGCACACGCAAACCAACAATCGGAAAAACTTCCTATAACTGCCAATTTAAAAGAAATTGGCTTCAATCATTGCCGTGAGTTCGGCCATGTTATTTCATTTAGGGAAAAGAAGTTTTATTATTGTTTCTTTACAAGAAACAAGTTATCACGTAAATATACCCTTTATAAATAAACCGTTTGTCATGAGAAATGGAAACAGGGAAAACTTTGAAAATAATGTACGTACCCAGATATAGGTACATATTTTATATATTTTTCTGGTTTGAGAGCAACAATAAAACGAAACAAATCAAATTGGGTATAACGCTAGGAGCATAATGAAAATATGATCATTCCACAGGCTGGCTTCCCACAAAGGATTTTCACGAGAGTAATCTGGTAAAAGAGAATCTAGTTGACAGAGTCGTATCATGCAAAACCAAAAAACATAGTAACTATAATGTAGTATCTGGTGTAGTAGAGATCTGAATAGGGCTTGCTTTTAGCAAAGAATAATGAATATTGGAATTCGTACCTCACTGCCCCACCCCGTGACTTAGGTCATGACAAGCTCTGGGTCGCAAGTCAAAATATATAAAATAAATCGTTATTTATAAAAATAAAATAAAACCTATTGTTGATTTAGTTCGTAGAAAGTATGCTCACGCACGCATTCAAACCTGTATAGGCACATTGTTGAGTAGTAGAAAGCGACAATCCCAGAAACGAAACAAAAAAATATGCCTACGGTTGCTACAAATAGCTATGACGCTACGCCGTAGCATATTACTACGACATAGCTCTGCTCGGCCAGTTTAACTGAAATCCAATTTAACTTGAACTTTTCTTCCACAAATAAATAGAGGCAAGCAGCAATTTATAGTGAAAGGCTGTACGTAAAGGATCCCAGGAGGTCCGAGCATACCTGCAGCTATAAAGCTGGCAGCTATTGAGGCGCATAGCACAATTTCCGGTCAGTGCACACAGCGACCTGCAACATACGTGACTTGCAGGATTATTTACCGTTACTATGTCTATGTTGAATGCAGAAATATATTTAAAAAATCTAGAGAGATCTTGTCGTGGGTACAAGTAAATATACCGTTGCGGTGCTACTTTTTTTTCTGTCGTAATAGGTAGGTATCAAGTCAATCGACCCGGTGCTACTAAAAATATCTGTCAACTGTATATATATATATAGTATTTTTGTCTCAAGACTGCCGCTTAGCCGTACTTGTGTGTGTAAATGTACCTACATGCAAATTGCCCTTAGTGTGCGTGAATTCCATGGTAAACCTGTTGCTACGCACACAGGGGCGCGTGTCTGAACGCAAAACCACAAGTATGGTCGAGCGGCACTCGTGAGATAAATCAACTATAACAGTTCCAAACCACTTATGTTCTAGAAAAAGACGTGCTTCTGAACGAAGCAGAAATATTTCTAAACCTTAGTAGAAAACAAACTGGAGCACTCTATTATGAAAGTCTACAGAACTGTAAAACTAACGTAAAATGTAAGTAAGTAAACTTAACGATGGAATCACGTTGACGCTTCACTCAGTTTTATTATGGTTTTATGAACTTTCACAAAGAACTTTGTTTTCAGTCTTGGTTTTTGAAGAGCCTCTAAATTTAACGACTGCATCGTGTGGGTTTGTGGTCTGAGCGAGCCTACAAACATCTTATGTTACGTGTTTGTACTAATAAATTCAAGAAAAAAAAAAAACATTATAATCAGGAGTATTATAAAGTTAAACTATGTAATATAATATGTATAACCTAAGAATAGGTGAAATATAAGCTTACTCTAATTTAATTGTTACTGTTAGATCAATATCAAAGAGAATTCTTTGTCAAAATCTAAAACAGAGTCGGTATCTATAACTAAAATTTCGGTTCAGAAACATTGTTATCATAATTTTGTACCTTTCAGAAACGTTTTAGTCTCATTTCGAAAGCGGTATTTAAGTACAAGAAGTAGGTACTAATAAAATTGCAAATAAGAAATTAAGTGGGTATATTTTAGACTCATATAGGTGCATGTTACTTCGCGTCAGACAAATTTGCTCCAATTTAGAAACTCTTGGATCTAAATTGCGTCTAGACGTCGCAATATGTTTCGCTACCTTGCGCCCTGCCTCGCTTATTTCGTCCCAGCAGAAATCAGGCAGAAAGTCAGACAGAAACAAATTTTCCACAAAACGGACGAGCATAAATGATAGTTTTAATACAGCTTCGTTTATAATATCTATTACTAATAGGAATAGGCCGCTGTAATGCTAAATTTGGATTTGCTCGAGCTTCTATCTATCCAGAAATAAAAAAAGTTTATGTTATATGTGCCTTTTCAGCGGTGGGGTCGGGAGCTAAGGATTTCTAAAGTTGTAAAAATTAATAATCACTTGTAAATTATTAAGTGCGTCAGATTATCAAAAATGAACTGAAGACATATTTTATATTATAAATGTATAAAACATGTCTATTTTACGTATACTTAATCTAAACTTTTAGTCGGTCACAGGTAGAATGTTGGCAAGAGAAACAGAATCTATTTTTGTGAAGCCAGTCTATGGCCCGTATTTATAATCAGCTCTCAAGAGTGACAGCGAGTTTGAGTTCGTATCAGAAATGTCATTCCAGTACAAAATCACCTGTCAAATCCGCACTTAATATTGCTCTCAATCTTGAGATCGCTTTATAAATACGAGCCTATATTTACGTCAGTCAAGAATAATAACGTTGTACATAAAATGGCAAAACCATAAAAACTCGCTTTCGAAGGAAAATAAACTAAAGTATTTTCTCATCATAATGAATGACCTACATTAGGTAACTTTTGCAACGTTAAAGTAAAAATGTTAGGATAGATTTCTTGGAAGTCTTTCGATCGAGCAGTTTGTGAAGAAAGTTACGTAAAAAACACATTGAAAGACTTTTATAAAGATTTAAAGGAAAAATATCCATTGGATTTTAAGACTAGGTAGATCGAGTTTTACTTTAAATATTTGTTGCTACTTAGTTACTTCGAAATTAAAATCCCTATAACCTTAATAAATTGTTGTTATACTTCTGCCAGATAAGCAACATACTGTAAATTGATAAAATAATAAATATTTTGTAACAAAATAAACTCATTCAAACGTACAAATGGTTTTATGAGTTACAAACTGAAAACGTGTAAGAAAATTAACTAATAATGTCTATTATCATCTATTATCTATTATTATATTCTAACATTATATTATCTATGGACTTGAGTTGTCTGAAAATAAATATTTTTTTATTATTTTTATTGTTTTATTATTATTTGTAATGTTCGTTTTTACTCCAAAATCATCTAAGTAACGAGGGATTCAAATAGCTGTACCAAAGCAAGCTAAAGTAAACGGTTGGTCGAAGAAAATTGAAACCTTGATTACAGACCAAGATCCAAGACATGAAACAAATAAAAGCTAAAAAAAGGAAGCTAAATAATGGAAGTTTCCCTAATTACATGCAAATCAAAGGGTGGTGCTCTGCAAAAAATGAAGACAGAGTTGCTAACGGGGTAGAAGTCAGAGACGGATTTTGAGTTCACAAATATCTAACAGTTTAAAACTATTATTGCCCTTTATTTTGCTAAGCGCTCTGCCTGTTTGTACAAATATTTTATAACATTTTGGCAGGCTTCTTTTTTATTCACAAAAAAACACGATAATGGTACCTACCGTAACATATTATGTACCTACTTTACTTATGAGCAATATTACATGTTTAGTCTTAAGAACTGTTAATGTAATCTGTATGAATAAAAATTGAATTGAATTGAATATGTTAAGTAATTAAAACGCGTTGTCATCAATGAAAATAGAAGCAATAAGTATTATAAGTACTTCACACGACAATTGACCTTTTCTTTTTAAAATACGGTAAATGTAATGAAACATAATATTGTAAAGCTATCTAATACCTACCTATAACTAGGCAACAATATGATTTGATTGTTGATGATTATAGACTTTTTTACTTTAGGTGTTGAATCATTAAAAAAATTACTCTTTGCGTCAAGTTCTCTCATTCAGTCCCTGGTTGCAAACGACTGGTACAATTGAACAGCAAAATAAATTAACGTGAAAAGAGCTAACAAAATACGCCAGGAGGGATAATAAGGTGTATATTTGTTTTGTTATACTATGCTGGTGAATAGATATACACACTTTTGTTTACGCTTTCTTTTGAATTGTAGAGTTTGTGCGAAAAGAGAACAGGTATAGAATTTGAGGGCGCGCGTCTGGATATACAATTCAGTGCTCCACGGGGTGCCAAAGCCAGAAGGGGCAATTCCTTACAGAAACTCATAGTGCGAATAACTCAAAGGTGGATATGAAACGACTACTCTGACAGAGCATTTTTCATATTTCACCTAATAATCCAGTCAGTTTAGAGAAAATGTGGAGAACAGCTTGCGAAAATTGCACAATAAAACTTAATATTAGAAATTAAATGTTAAATCAAAAATGGTGTGTATGGTTATTGGAAAAAATTGATAAATGTTACTTTTTGTCTGTATCAAAAAGAAGACTATTTACTTACACCCTTTTATTATGATGACTTAGTAAGAGTTAATTGAATAAATTAAATAAGGGTCAATTCAGGAGGAAACGCGACGCGGAGATCAGTTTATAAAAGCGAGATACAATATACTTATTTATTAAGAACTTCATTTATTATGCGAAAGAAGACATTTTATTGACAGAACTTGAAAAGTCTGTGGTGACATTAAAACCTACTTTTTACTTCTAAGATTTTTTATAATTTAGTTGAAAATGTACGTCATACAATATGTCAATTTGTCATTAGCGTTTTTGTTTTCTGAGAAAAAAATGATTCTGTTTTTATCATTGTAAATTATCTTTATTTCATTTTATTACATAGTTGATATTGATTTAATAGTTTGACGTTTGCTTTCCGACGAATATAGTTCCGGGCACCTATTTACTAAAAGTCCTTGCGCCGCGCTGTGCAGCCGTCTCTTTATAGTACAACGAGATGCATTTTCAAGCAGCGTAGCGTCGCTTCCCAGTGTGAACTGACCGTGGATTAAAATTTAAAATACGTTGTAGTCATCCTGTTTTACAGACGTAAACTCATTTACACATAAAAACAAATAAATGAGTGAAATCGCGGAGCCGAAGGCTAGGTGTCAGAATATTAGGCTTGTATGTATACATGATTCAGTTTCGTGATAAATAATAGTAAGTACCCTAATAGTATTACTATCCGACTCTAACCTGTTATTCACTGGACTACAAGCCGACCTCCGAAACGCCGTTCCCTCGACACTTTTGGCAGTCTCACTTTCGCACTACATGCGTCGACGATATTTTCTCTCTGGGACTTCACGAAACTAAATTATGTATACGTACAAGCTTTATTTTCTTAAACTAGCCTTCAGCTCCGCGAGTTCACTCGTAATTCATTTGTTTTTACGTAAGAATGAGTTACTTACAACTGTAAATCGTAGAAGTACTCGCCGGCCCGTATTTGTATTGTATTATACGTACTAAAAGTATTCCATTTTCGTATACTGTTGCTACGCCGTAGTACGACCGTAGCAAATACTGTCTACGACGTAGCAAGATACAAAGTCTTCCCGCATTTACCCACCTACCTACCTGAACCAGGTGTCCATGTACCTATTCCTCCTAAAGCGGTGATGAGTTGAAAGACCTATGGCACCAGGTTTTCTCTTGGTCTATTGAAGCTCAAGTCCATCAGGTATCCTAAGGGACTCTCTCTTCTGCCTAAGCTAGCTCTTTTTTATAAATTCACCTACCTGAACCAAGTCCCCATGGATTCCTCCCGCAGCGGTGATGGTGAGGAGACAGACGTATGGCACCAGGTCTTCTCTGGGTCTGTGGAGCTCCAGCTCGTAGGTACGCCCGATGTCGCCATAGTAGGTCCTGTTGCATCCTGAGGACAAGGAGATTGTCAGGTTAAAATACGTGCGACATCTTGATAAAGGAATAATTCAAAGGACATCTTCCATGCTCACATACAGTTTTTTTTAGTCAGTACGCAAACTGATGCTCAGACAACGAAATTGATAAACTTTTTTGACTCATCAAAGTGGTTATTTTTTATAAGGAAATACATTTTTTTTGCGTAACATGTTTTTTTTTTTTTTTGCGAAAGTTTTCTGACCAACACCTATAAGTTTGAGTACTGAATAAAAAATAACCTTCTAGCAGCTGATAACTTTTTATAAAAAGGTATAGAAACAAAAGAAGCCTCATTCGTTATAAATATAGAAAAACCAATTTATCCACTTGTTGGGTTTCTAAATTATTGTGTTTTCCTAAAATAATTATGCAGACTTAAAATTAATTTCCCTGAAACATATAAGTATTATCAAAATAATAAACATTTTAATACAAGCCCAAGACTGTCACCAACAATCCAACAGAACTTACATATTCAGAGCTGAGAGCAGACGCGAAGACAGTTGAGTAATTATATACTAAGCGGCAAGAGCAATATTTGCTGTTCAGTTGTGAACTAACGAGTTCTGGCTCTGTTTATACAAAGCGAAGACGATGCTCTCGATTCTGGTGGTACATTCCTTAACTTATTTTAAGTAGTCTTTTTCTTAACTTTGACATAATCCTAATATCCTAATAATATTATACACGCAAAAGTTTGTAAGTATGGATGGATGGATGGATGTTTGTTACTCTTTCACGTCTAAACGGCTAAAGCGATTTTAATAAATTTTAGTATGGAGGTAGCTGACACCCTGGATTAACACATAGGCTACTTAAATATAAACACCATGACTTTGACATTCTTAATCTGACGTAAATGACGTAAAATAATTGAGCATAACCGTAACGTCAGATTAGGAATGTCTATGCTATCTTGTTCTTATGTCAAAGTCGAGATGAAGACAGAGCGCTAACTTAAAATTAGCTAAGGAATGGTGCCACCAGAATTGAGAGCAATGTACAGAATGAGGCAATCTGTTTGATAGTTCTGGCGGGACGTGGACGGGGGTGCATCTCATTTTCAAGAAGTTTGCCCCCATCTTTACCAACAGTTTCTATTGTAAGGCATTAACTGCCTCCATGGTCTAGCTCGATAAGACAAACAAACAAAAACCCACTCGATAAGAAGAAGAGCTACCTGAACTTACGAATTAACGTACCCTTCGAAGCACGTAATAATCTTCAAACAGTTATTGTTCAAAAACCTATGTGTGCGTCGATGGAATAGAGTCTGACTTTTTTTATTGAAACACAATCAAATTATTTAACCTTGTCACATAATTGGAGAGGAAAAAAAAACATTATTAATGAATAGCAATTTCACACCATAAAATTTCAATCTTTGTTTCACCGCAACAATAAATGTAAAACGAATTCATTCTTAATTAATCTTAAATAAGTAAGAAGCTAAAATAAAAATCTAAATTACTTTTATTTTCACTATGCATTGGTTAGTGTTTTTAACATACGTTTTTATGCTAGCAGTTTTACCGATAAGGGATACGGAAAAAGTATGTGGCACTAATTTCAAAACATACAAGACAAAGTTCGATTATTTATTTGCTAAACAAGAAAATTCTCATCTCAAAATTGCATACAGAGGGAAGTGTAAGAAAGAATGCCAAGAAGTTAATCCAGTTTGCGGGAGTGACTTAAGGCCGTACAAAAATATATGTGTCCTTCAAGTTATGGCAAAAATAGCTCTAGATCTTTATCCAATTCACGAGGGAAAGTGCGACGCAAATTCAATTAATCGCTTGAAGTTCGGGAAGCGTGGTTGGAAAAAGATTTAAAAAAGAAAGATATTTCTGGCTTTTGAATTAAAATGAAACTAAAAAATATTTGTATCTTTCATTTAAGTATACTATAAAAGATAAGGTTTGACTTGCAGTTGTGATATTTTTTACAAAGTATTAGAGAGTAAAGGTCTGCTCACACCGGGAAGCGACGTGGTGCGACGACGCGGAGCGAAGCGTGGCAAAGCTCTTACTGACATGACTCGTTTTACCATAAAGTGACAGGCGTGACGCCGTCACATATCCGATAGTGTCTATGTCTAGTTATCTTTTTAAAGTTCTATATTCCCGGTAAAATTTACCCTAACTGAAAATTTTCTCTCTCAATATTCTCTTGTAATAAATCTCAATTTACATCATTATTAGTTAACCAGAGTTGTTAAAAAAGGAACATTATTTTTCATATATTTCAGTACAAAAACAAATTTTCGTCATAGTATGGTCACTATTTATTGTTTTTAAAAACTTATCGCTCGGTGTATGACTTCATCCTTGCTAAGAAGGACAACAAAATTAAATCTATCAAAATACACCATAAATGGTGTGAAGAAAATGCAGAGGAACCAAAGAAGTCTGTGGAAATAACTTGAAAACATACAAAAACATAAGCAAGACATGTTCTAGATCTCAATCTTTGTTATGAAGGGAGGTGTGAAAATGGTGAAGATTTGAGGTTTAGAAAACCTGACAAATATGAATGATAAGGCTTGACTCGTGATTTTGAAGCTAAATCTTTGCATTATAGGCAATCATAAATTATACCTAAATTAAAAAGCAAATTAAAATTTCACACCCAACCTTTTTTATTAGTCTTAGGCTTGTATTTATAAAGCGATCTCAAGATTGAGAGCAATATTAAGTATGGATTTGACAGACCGTTTTGTACTGAAATGACATTTCTGGTACGAACTCAAACTCGCTGTCACTCTTGAGAGCTGATTATAAATACGGGCCACATCATGGTTACGGTAGTAGTAAAATAAAGATTATTGAGTTTTAAATATTTCAGTAATATTTTCATTCATCATGTTATGGTCTCTATTTATTATTTTTTGTATTTTTCCACTTACGTTGCCCAAAAAGAAAGTCCCAATGAAATTTTGTGGGACCGATTTCGAAACATATAATTATATGCACGATTTAATAAACGCTCAGATATATAATCCAAGTCTAAAAATAGCACATTATGGGAAGTGTAAGAAAAAATGCAAGGAAACCAAAGAAGTTTGTGGAAATAACCTGAAAACATACAAAAACATCTGTTATCTAGAACAAGAGGCAAGTCATACACTAGATCTAAATTTTTATCATGAAGGAAAGTGTCAAGAAGGTGATGATTTGAGGTTTAAAAGACCTGGTGAATAAAAAAAGTAACTTGTTGTGATTAAAGGTAGCAAAGAATAAAAATGACATTTTATTTGAAATGCTCTGCAATCCTATAAGTAGGTATATTAATTAGAGAGAAAATAAAAATTTCACACTCAACCACACCATTAAGTTGGTAAAATAAAATTATTGCGTTCATAATTTTTCAACACACATGTTCGAATCAGATAATAACACTTTTCATTCATCATGTTATGGTCAAAAATAATTATTTTTATTATTGTTCCGATTGCGCTACCCAAAAAAGAAAATCCAAAGATTTTTTTAGGACTGATTTTAAAACATATTATTATATTATGGGAAATGTAACAAGAAATGTATGAAAACTGCGAAAGTCTGGTCTGTAGTGGAAGTACTTAACTTGAAAACATACAAGCAATCATGTTTTCTAGAACTAGAGGCAACACATTAATGTTTTAGATCTCGATTTTTACCATGAAGAAAGGTGTGAAGATGATGATGATTAATTGAGGTTTTGAAAATCCGGCGAGTGGAAATAGAATAACTATCACTGCTGGACTCGCAATTTTAAAGATATCTTTGCGTCGTAGTAAATCATCATTAATCATTCCCTTGCTCTTACACCATCATTTGGGGTCGGCGCAGTATGTTTTCTTCTTCCATTCATCCCTTGCAGCCGTCACTTTGACACTCACATCAGTTCTGAATAAATCATCTTTCACACAGTCCATCCATCTTTTCTATCTATGGTCGTCCTCTCCCAACATATCCTTACACATCATAATAGTAAATGCAGTCATAAATTAGAAAGCAAACAAATGTCACATTCAACTTTTTTTTTATTAATTAGTCCTAATTAGAAAAAATAATTCAAAAGATTGAGATAATTTTTGAATTTAGATTTGAGTACAAGAATGCGTTATTCATCATGCTATGGTCTCTAATTACTACTTATTCCACTAAGTTGTCAATTTATCTTATATATTTCATCATCATCATCATCAGCTTATATTTACGTCCTCGTGGTAAGGCGTCACGAGCCTACCCTAATCTTAGAGCGTGATATAGGTAGTAATATATTTAAAATATGTTTATGTTTCAATGTTTAAAATAAACTTTGTTTTATTAAAATTAAGTTGACTGAAAACCTTTATCAGTTTCCCGGAAGCTGTCCATTACTTCCGGCATTAATTTATTATTTTAACAAGCATCTAGCTAGCTCAATATACCCAAGCCTGTTGTATTACCTACCTACAGTTAATTTGTTCAAGTAGTTATAAAAGCAAAATAGCTGATTGCAAGAAATGAAAATAATATAACCTGGGTAATAAAAAAAAATTCTATTCGGTATAAAATTATCATTAATTTAAATTTCACACATAAAATTTTTAGCCTTTGTGATTTATACCTACAAAACAAAAATCATGTTTTCATTATTTCAGTTAATAAATGTAGGTATAAATTGTGCGACCACAATTTTCGATAATGACTGCATTTCTATGGTTATTGTTTTTAATTAATATTTTTGTTCCTCCAACATTTCTAAGAAAGAAAATAAAACAACAAATACTTTGTGGAACTAATTTCAAAACTTATAACTCGATGTATGACTTCATCCATGCTAAGAAGGACAATAAAGATCTCAAGATATATCACTATGGGAAGTGTGAGAAACAATGCCAAAGAACCGAAGAAGTCTGTGGAAGCGATTTAAAAACATACAAAAATGAATGTTTTCTAGATTTGGAAGCTGGCAAAAGTCTAGATCTTTATCTTCTTCATGAAGGGGAGTGTAGCGAAGATGATGCAATATACCTACTTGGAGTGGGGAGTCCCTAAGGAATGGAGATTCATTTCCTTATTAATTTGATTATTGTGTAGATTTTAAGGTTCTATTGTTGTTAATTATTCTAAGGGTAGGTACTTACTATTAAAATATACTTAACTGAGAGTTTTTAACTTATCACGGTCCTGGCGAAAACCTTGTTCGAAATTTCAATGTAATTAAATATTTAATTTACAAAATTGTTACTACAAAATGGACAAGTAAAATTCTGGTACACAGCGGCAAAACAAAATATCAAATAACTTAGTAATAACTACAAGCGAAATAAAAAATAATTAATATCAAAAGTTAACAAAAAAAAATGCCTTGTTATACCATATTTTTCTACAAAATGAAGACCGTTCTCATTCATTGCGAACTCAGAGCTTGAACGTAGCAAAACTTTATACCGTTCCAAAGTATAAAGAAGCCTATGTCCCAGATGAGACAAAAGTGGGACAAAAAGTCACCAACTTTCGGTAAGTACCTACTAGCTGAAAGCTCTCAGTTTGATTGCGACGATACTTCACGGTTGCACGTGTCATCTCTTTACCGGTTCCGCGTCTTTGTACCGGTATCCATCAAAAATACCGGTACAGCGAACGTTGGTCTAGTTCTGCACTGATGTGTTTTGGTGCTTGAAAATGGTGTTGCATTTTTGTGCAACTTTGCTTCATTGAGTGGAATTGACTTTTTTTTAAATTCAGTGGACCTCTGACACCTACGCTTTGTAAAACTATAAACACCATGAATAAAGAATTGCTTGGCCTCTCTGCTTTCTCGTAGCTTGCATACTTAAATTATACAAACATAGCTTTAACCTCTTTATTATAGGTACTTAAATATAAAATTTGGATAGGGGACTTTTATACTTAACCAGGAACTAACAGAAACTTAGGTATTGGACTTTATATCTAAGTTTTTTGTAGTTAGTACCGAAACAAATAATAAATATAATGTAGTTTGTCTTTAATTTCACCTGCAATTAACTTTATATTGTATTTGTGTACACTTTACAAAGTTACATAATTGGATACAATAAAAACAATGGAACCGTGGCAGATTTAATTGCCATCGTTAATCATTCTGTTCGTTTAACGAATGAAATAAACGCCAAGTTAACAGGAAAGTAGCCGAAAATATGTAAGAGTGAAATATCTCAGCATCTAAACTTATTCTAGTCTTTATCACTTGGATTAGATAGTCGGATTTTATTTCCTAGAAAATTTCATGGTGAAAGTTGTTCAGTTTCGTTGACTGAGCAACTCCTATCAGTTTCTGGTACTCTGTCTTTTAGACCCCGTATCTTTGTGACGTCAAATTAATTAAGACGAATTTCGTACATTCAGAAACATTACATATAGCAATTTATTTGCGTACATTTCTGAATTTAATCTCTCTAGAGTAGGGCAAAATTAAACTTAACTTGATAATATTATCAAGTTGATATTACCACTTTCAGTAAATAACAAGTTCACTTGAATGGCAGCGTAGGAGGCAGCAAAATTACTCGCAAATATACCTACTTCTATTTTGGAAGGGTAGAATCATAGAATGTACTAAACGCTATTCTTCTCTGGCATATTATAAAATCCGGTAGAGTATCCCAAGCGTTTTGCTGAACCTATTGCAATGTAGGCGAGCTGACACGAAATGCCCTTCAAAGTCGTACTACATACTAGATCAGATACATACACGTGTATGTCACACGCCTTTATCCCTTATGGGGTAGGCAGAGCAAAACACCTCGTAAAAGGCGCCTTTACAGAAGTTGTACTGACACAATAAAAAACAGCTTTCATTTTAGCTGTTGACGCTCTACCTACATCACACGTGTTTTATGCAAGATTTTACATGGCGAATTAGTTTTCTTAAGTGCCAGTATCAACAATGAGCACAAAGGTAAGCTAACAGGGTTAGTATTGCAAACTGTGGTATTACCCCAGTGCTCTACTTTTCTCCCCACCAGTATATTGCCGCTGCGGGGCTGGCAGGGGATTTTACGATAACTGCAGTTGTTTGTGTGGGCAATTGCCAGCTTTGTTCCTTGTACTTTATTCGAGTTAAATTGAGTTTTAAGTTAGGTGAGGTACGGTACGGTCACGATAAGATAAGATGGTTGAATTAGTGGTCAAGACTGGGGAAATGTGCGTTTTAGTATCTTGATAGAAACTGAAAGTTTGTGAAATTATAAACACTAATAGAATAACTTGATTTTTGTGCAAAGGGAAAACTTTGAAATAAATTAGAAGGATAATCTTGATTTAAAAAAAATAAAAATAATAATGGCCATTAAAAAATGATCGTATGAGTTACCATTTGATACGAAAAATAGAAGAATAAATATCATAGCTAAGAGAGTCTCGTAACAGGACTGAAGCCTTTAGTAGACTTTATAAAACAAACAACAACGTCTCTATCATACCACACGCTAACTTATAAGGCTAAAAGGTTTCTGGACCAAAGCCAAAATCCCTGAAAAGAATAGCTATTTACCTTTCCAGTGTAATATTTTAACACAAAGGTGTATGAGGCTTGCCACCCTATAGAAATGTTGGTCACGCGCCGAGCGAGGCTTCTTTACGAAGTGTTGCCTCCTGCCTATCTCCTTTTAATAATATCGATAACATTATACCTTAGAAAATATAATCTTCTTATATTTTTTTTAGTAATAGTACCTACCTACCTATCCCTAGGTGAGTAAACCAGCATACACCTACGAAGAAAATCAAAGGTTATGTGTGAGGTCGACCAATCCACACTGAGCCCATGAGGCTTGGCTTGTGCCTCTCGGTGGAGGCGAGTACGAGCTGATGATGATGAATGAATATGACCTAATGGCAGATGTTTAAAATTAACTGTTATATTATTTCTTATTTATACTGGTAAGTAATAAATAAATAAAATTTCAGAAAGAAATATGAAATATCTTACAATTCAATTTACAATTTTATACTTTGCCTTCATGTACAGTATCGATATTTAAATAAATAGCTCTATCGATATTACGACGACACTATACTTCTTAACGTTTATATACTTCCTAACGTTTATGGTGCTGACTTAGATTCAGGATAGCGTTGAAAAATATCTGTACAGCGTTCTTTGAAAGCCTGTTGACCTATTTGATAGAGGGTCCAATTCGTAAAAGACGCGTAGTTTTGATTTTCGATGTGTCTCCGATAGTCTGAACCACAGATTAGAAGAAGTCACTGGCGCGCTAGCGCCTTCTTCTATTCTGTAGACTTAACGACAGCTGGTATTTGACTTCTACTTTTATGTCATGACAAAAGCCAGCGTTTAAATCGAAACAAAAGTTCCATTTTCAAATCACGGGTGACTATTAACACTGTTAACATTTTAAAAACAAAACGTTTCTGTTCGAAGTTTGAAATCGCAGCGGCTATACCATAACATACTCGCTGTATTCAGTTTTTGGAGCGAGCTCAGTGAGCCAAGTCCATGTCCAGTGACCTCTTGGTGCGCAAACGGCATGTTTCTCTTCGGTAGAATAACTTTCGTTTGTCATTGCAGGAGAAAAATCAAAACATAATTGCGATTCCACAAATACGGGTTATGCGCATCCACACCCAAAGAATGAAACTTACTACCCCCGAATTCATCAAATCTTTAAAAATCGATAGAAACTGGCTTGTTCTATCTATCTCTGTCATCTCTAGCTTAGATTTATTTAGTTAAAAGAATGTTTATTCATATACAAGTATTTTAGTTATTTTAGTTCGCGGGTACACGACTGAACTAAATATTTGACGTTCTAAATAAATTCGACCACGAGGTGAACTGCAGGCACTATGTAGAGTTAGTGTTTGTGTTCAGTCGGCCGAGTCGATGTCGGCTGAACCGGGCGAACTAGGCTGCCGTCTGCTGAATCTATCAGCGTGGAAGTGTTTACCCACAAACAGATCTCGACACAATACCTTCGGCACAATGTGTTTGCCAGAACACCTTTGTCAGGTGAAACAATGTCGTTTCTACTTGTATTGCTATCTGTGGTCTTACTGGACGGTCATTTATAGTTCATTCGAAAATCATAAATTTATATAGGCTTAGCATTTATATGTAGCAAAGCAACCTATTCTTTTGAGGAAACTGAAACTTTACCTGAAAGTTGCTGTATATAAAGCAGAGTAAGTGAAAAGATGAAAATCAATTAATATGTAGCAAGTGTTAAAGGCACTTGGATGAAAAAAGAACGCATCGAAAAAGGAACGCATCGTTCATCGTAGTTGGATTCCGTTCCGACAAAGAAAATATAGCTAAGTTCCGATCCAAACAAGCTAGCTCATAAGAGCGAAGCACTTGCAAATATGTAGAAACTTGATGCCTTCATAATTACTAAAAAGACGAAATTAAAGGATAATTATCTTCTATTTCAAGCAAAAACTTGCGAATAAAATTTTAAGCAAGCACAAATTTACGTAAGAAAATCACTTACAATTTGCCAGCACAGAGAATCCATCTTCAAACAAGCGGCAAGCCAAGAGCCATCTTGTTCGTGAAATATGCTGAGTCGCAGTTTACGCGGATATAAAGAAAATACCCCGATATCCATTTTCACGGGGCTGCGTCCCTATTCATCTTATCTTGGGAGGTTTATAGCTAGGGTTAGGTAATGGTGTTTACCGAGCGGTCCTTGCCCGAGGCGACGTATTTTTACTAGCTTTATACTCGCGGTTTTCACCAGTTTTAGGCTGAAGTTTGCTAATCACGATTCAGTTAATAATGTTCATCAAATGAGTGAGGCGGAATATGTTGTCGTACGTAATTTATTACGAATGGCCCAACCTTTTGAAAAGTGAAGTAGGCAGCGCACGAAATAATGCAACGACAAAATTATGCAACAGCAACTTAAAATTAATAATTAGTCTGACGTAGCTTTTTTACATCTCTAACATACATACACACAATTTTTTTTCTCAATAACACTTTTGTAAAGTGTCTTCATTACTTCGACCCTCGGCGCGTGATGTCGATTCGTCCCGGCCGGTGCGACATTTTCGCATCGTTCAATATAACACCGATTTTGCTCTCATTATTTATTACTTCGTTCTCTCGACCCTCGAATCACTCCATTTTACGAAGGAAATGATTGATCTAAATTAAATTTGTTTTTGTATCCGCTCTATATTTTTTTTGTTTATGTTTTGTGTAATTGGCGTTTTCAATTGTTTTTGATATCAAAAAGACGTGGACTTCTAACCCACTATACACCGTTTTCGTATTGTACCAACGGTTATACAACATAAAAAAACTATGCTATCTCGTGTTGAATCTAACCGGAGAAATTTTGGGTCCCCTTTAGTACTAACTCTCTCGATAAATCTGGGTCTAGATCTAGGTAATAAATTCCAAAGTCAACAAACTCCCCAGCGCAGCACTTGACTCACAGAGTAAATAGTGCAGTGTATCAGTTTACCTCGTTTGCAGTTTAGTGGTAAAACATAACCACTCCTTTATTCCTTACGGGTAAAACACAAAATCAAGGACTACGGTTTACCTACGGTTAAAACAGTTTGAGAGATAATCCTACTTTACTCTAAACTGTAGTACCTATAAAAAACTATAGTGCAAAAGATCGCCAAATACTTAATAAAAATGACCGCTTGACCTACGGAATATTTTCCGAATTTTACATGGTAATGAGGCATAAGCTCGGAAATCTATATGTATGTATGGCAATATAAAGCAATATGTTGCAGAATCAGGTCGTTTTGTTTACATTGTACAGCAAACCCGCCATTAAACGTTATATGGGTATAGAAGGGTAGTGCATTAATATAATTATTGTTTTAGTATATGAGGGCTGCTGTTTTAGCGAGATTATAAACAGCTGAAAATTCTCATTTATACACTTTATTAAACTTAAATAGTTTTCTTTTGTATTATCTTAAAGATAAAATGTAGAGCTAATTTTTATCTCTACAATACATTCTCCATTATTTGCTGTAACAGGGAAGCCACGTCATTGCGCGTCTGATTCTGCGGCAACTTTTGCGTCTGTTTTGGCGTCTGTTTCTGCGGCGGCGTCTAAATTGACAGGCCATGACCAATATAGACCAAGAGCATGATGCCGATACACTTGTCTAAAGTTTTGATAATATTAAATAAATGATACCATTTTGAATTAATGATGCCTGTATAGCAAAACAATACCTATTTATTGTTTGTAATCCAGTAGATTACCAATTTAACTTTTTGATGTACATAATTGGAACACATACAAAATGAAGGAGACATTATTTACGAACTATTTACTTTTTATTTCGATTATATTTCGATTGGTAGACGTTTGATAAGTTTTCATTAATGTTTGCCACACTCCATGCATACGTTTCATCTGTTTCGATGGTCATCATTTATCGCTAGGTTGACTCCTGTACTAAGAAGCCGCGACCAAATGCGCGAATTTATGTAAACATGTCACGTAATGTTAATATATGTCTAATATATGCCATGTCAAAACCATGGACTTATTGCTAGTAACAGGACTGAGCACTAGGTATAAAAAATTGACATTCTAATACAAGTTCATAGGGTGTAGGTAACGCCCACTGATTAGAGAAAGTCGCTGCCGCTCCCTAATAGATAGGCTGTCATTCTGATTTTGTATGAAAAACTGTGAAAACCGCTGTCGCCAGTCGCACACATTCAAAGAAATACGTTGTATTTTCACTACACAAAAACGCTCGATGCTATTGGTTGCCCACAAATAGTTGAATAATATATCTATTCCACGTATTCTTTAGCGATAGACAAAGATAGAATAATAATCAATAATAATGTTGCCAACAAGAACATATTTTGCACAATTTTCGGGCTAACTTTTGTTTGAATGAAGCTCATAATTTTGCCCAATAAAAATAAGGGTAAGCACGCACTGCGATTTTTATTTGCAAAATCTGTGATGTATGATGTTGTATGAAGGTGCACGCACTTCGGTAAAAAATCGCGCGAGATTCCAAATACAAATGCGCGAATATTTCCGCGCCAGCGGCTTTTTTCCCGCGGGCAAAAACGCCTTGCGTGTTTACTCTTAGACATTTGACAGTTTTGACTTTTGTAATTTTTTGACATTTGACATTGAATTTTTTTTGACATTTGACATTTTTACGTTTGACATTTGACATTTTTGACTTTTGACATTTGTCATTTTTTACTCGTAAAATTTCACTCTCACCAATTTTTCATAACGCGCCTAAAGAAGTATAACTTACATTGTAAATTGTATTTGGAATCTCGCGCAAATATATTTTCCGTAAGTGCGTGCACCTTCATACAACTCTATACATCACATATTTTGGCGATTTTTTTCGCGCGATAAAATATCGCAGTGCGAGCTTACCCTTATCAATTTACAAATTTGATTGGCAACCCAGACCAGGGATGTGGTAAAATTCTGTAAGTTATCGATAAAAGTCGTTCGTTTTACGAACACAAAAGTTAACAAGGATTTGATTAGTAACAAGTTAGATTAAGTTAACAAGGATATGTTTTTTGGGTGTTTAAAATTATTTTAGATGATAATTTTATTTCTGTATAGATAGTGTTAAAGTATTAGACTGATAACAACATATGATGATGAGTGGCACGCAGCAGACAGTTATAATAGTAAAGACAAGTTCCTATTTATTTTGGTGGTGTCAGCGGCCGGAGTCAATTTGTATGGGAGGGCCATTTTTTTTTTTCATATTTCGACCTATGTTCCTTGGGGAAAGTTGTTCAGGTTGATGACAGAAATCCACCCTTAAAATATTTGTACTTCATTTAAAAAGACCTTATATAAGTGTACTATATTATTTTGTGTCAGGAGTGAAAGAGTGCAAAAATCCCAGCCCGCGAGTGAGCGAAAGAGACGAAAAGGTGTAGATGCACTTAGGAAAGTTGTTCAGTTTCATGGGTACGTTCAACTCTTAAAATTTGATCAGCAATTTTTACACTAAAAAGTTTCACTAGTTCGGACAACCGGACTTGCAATTGCAACCGAACTACTGACACTAGAGGCCGATTCGATAATACTGTAGCAGTAAGTAATATACTCGTATTAACTAATCTAAGAGCATTATAGTGGGACACATAATGGCTGATTAAAAAGAAGAACATTGAAATAAAACTTCAGTTTGATGGCATTGTTTTTCGCATTTTCCCACCAGTAATTTTTTTTTATTTTGTTTTGCCGCTTTTGTTAAGGCAAAGGTGAGTGACGGTACAGCCTAGTACTTGGCCCTAGTGGATGGTCCATACAAAAGACCACATGGAAATCTATAAAAAAAACTAAATACCAAATTAACAACAAAATAAGGAAATAATGTTGTATAAAATTCCATTTGTTCCGTGTTTTTGAATCATTATTTCCTTATTTTGTTGTTAAGTTGGTATTATTGGGTTGGTATCCGTCAATATGGCACTTCGCGTATTGTTTTTTCTTACGTGCATGTTTGAGAAAAATAGTATTGTATAGGTACTTAGTCCAGGCCAAAGTCTTATACATATCAGGAAGTCGCAGACAAATGTTAGCAATAAGAATGATCGTTGTTTTTTTAGGAATTAGTAGTACACTTATTAGTACACTTCCCGCTAAATGAATGTAAGACTTCCCGCTAAACGAACATCGATATCGATAAATTCAATTGATTGATCATTGAACAACACTAGTGATATATCAAAATCATTTTGCGTTTAAACCAACAATTTCTTGAAAAAAGTAGTGTTTGTGACTATCCGATGGTAGAAAATTCTGTCTTTTTTCAAGGTACTTGTTTTATAATTTTTCAGACAAGTAATTATTGTACAATGTGGATTTTTTTCGAAAAATATTACTAAGCGGCGCATTGAGAAGAAATTGGGCAAGACTGACGTAAGATTCCAAGCGCTTGACGGATATAGGTACTGAGTACCTAACAGTGGCACGCGTCAAAAGCTCACATCGCCCTTCTATCGGGGAGCGCTAGCTCCATTTACTCTTCTGTGGTAACGCCCTATGAACTTGTATTTAATATTGAATATGGTCTGCCAGAGCTATCATATAAAAAACGAGTCGAGTGAGAAAGAACTCGTATCGAACGAGATACGTGATTTCTTTGTCCCTTTGTAATTGTTCATTTCATAAGTAAAAAACATAATTAAAAGCAACTATCATACATAAAAATAAATAAATGCAACTAGGGGAGACTGTTCCGTAACCGTATGGCTAAGGCTCAGTAACAAATAAAACAAAATATTGTTTAGTCAACATTTTTGATTATCAATCTTTCTACTATCTCTTTCTTAAACTTTACTCTTTCCTATTTTAGATAACGCCGACTCCCGCTATATATCGCCGCAGATGAGCTTTCAAATAAGCTTGAGCAACTTCAAATCAAAATTCGTTTATTTTTGGACTTGAATGTCAATCACGAAAACGGACTTGCATGCAATAACACACCGTTAGCAGAATTTGAAATATACCAGAAAAATAAATTTTTATTACCTAATAACGATAATAAGTGCAGTGCATCATACGATATTACCCCAGTATACGGTTTTAAACAAACAAACAAACAAACATTGAATGTGCCAGCCGCATCTCTTCCTGGGTAGGTATATACTTTAAAAACCAGCTAAGGAATTCGAGAGTTTCAGTATTATTTTTTAATTTAGGCGATAACTCAAGTTCAACATTGGTAGCAATTCATGGTTGCAAAATATGTGTGAAAAGCGCGAAAGTTTTCAAATAAATTTTTTTGTTACTGCTGTTTTGCTGACGTCTGATTGGTGGTCCACTGCTAGCAGAATTACGGTAATAAGTGCAGTGCACCATAGGATATTACCCCGGTATACGGTTTTGGAACTTTTGGAACGGTCTCCTTTATTCAAAAGGGACAGAGAGTTCACATCTAGCTATCTCGCACGGCACATTTTCTTGTTGCCGGAGCTCAGTCCTGTTAACATATTGTCCATGTCCGTGCCAGATAACTTTGCGGTTATGGATGGCGCTAGTGTCTTTAGAACATGACACTTTGGAGACTGGAAAAATTAGTTCCATTTTTCTTCACGCGCAAAGTTATTTGGCACGGACTCATGGTCAAAACATGTTAGGGCTGCCAGGTGAAAATATTTTGCAATCTTATCACAGCGTAGTAGTTCTCCAACTGAAATTATATGACGGAAATTTTTAACTATTTATAACATAAAAACTTAAACATTTAAAAATAAGTGACCCACATAAAAAAAGCTATATACCTACTATTCACATTAAAAAGCTTGTAGCTGTAAAATTATTCTAATGTAATGTTTTTATCGCGGAACATTGACAGAAATTTCCGTCAATCAGGAGAACTACCCAGTACAAGGAGGTTTTATTCTGAGTATCACGGTGCAAAAGTCGGATTAAAAATATATATATTTAATCATTTTTTATTGCACACAAATAACATCCTTATAAAAGTAAACAATGAACCTGATACAGACAATGGGCCCGATTCGTAACCATCACGACTTAACTAAATCTCAACTTAAATTATTGACATCCCATACTCTTCCCTCATGATAGAAAGTGACAGGTTTGGACTTATTAGTTAACCACGAATTGCTACCATTGCTCTATAGAGAAAAATCTTACAACAGACGTTTTGAAGCAACCATTCGCGGACTGGCAAACACGAAAAAGCCAATTGCCGAATTCCGGGTTTGGCAGGTATGTAAAACGACCAATCCGCGGAGTGGTACTGAGGAAATGCCAGCCCGCGAAGTGAGCAGTTTTTGATTCAACCACACCGCGAAATGGCATAGAAAAAACGCTGTCATGGGTCGTCGGGTCAACATGGATCGTGTCGGCGGAGATGAGTTGTCAGTGCGGGTAAGAGTTATCAGTGCGGTGCGGGGTGAGTTGTCAGTGCGGGGTGAGTTGTCAGTGTGGGATGAGTTGTCTGGGCGGGAATGAGTTGTCAGAGCGCGATAAGTTGTCGGTGCGGGATAAATTGTCAGCGCATCATAAGTTGTCTGACACTGACAACTTATCCCCGCACTAACAACTCATCCTACACTGACAACTCGTCCCCCACTGACAACTCATCCCGCACTGACAACTCATCCCTGCACTGACAACTCATCCCACACTGACAACTCATCCCCGCGCTGACAAATCATCCCCTCTCTGACAACTCATCCCCGCACTGACAACCCATCCCCGCACTGACAACTCATCCCCGTACTGACAACTTTTCCCCACATTGAGAACTCATCCCCACACTGACAACTCATCCCACACTGACAACTCATCCCCCACTGACAACTCATCCCGCACAGATAACTCATCCCCGCACTGTCAACTCATTCCCTAGTCCCTACTGACAACTCATCCCGCGCGGTCAATTTATCCCACACTGACAACTCATCCTCGTTCTGATAACTCATCCCGCACTGATAATTTAACCTCGCACTGACAACTCATCCCCGCAGACATGACCCATGTTGACCCGACGACCCATGACATCGTTTTTTTAAAATGTAGTTCGGGGTCTGGCATTTTGTCAATACCACTCCGCGGATTGGTCGTTTTACATACCTGCCAAACCCCGAATTCGGCAATTGGCTGTTTCGTGTTTGCCAGTCCGCGGAATGATCATCAATGATCGTTTTAGAACGCTCAATGGCCGAAATAAAAGGACATTTCGGGGATTGTGCGCTTTGCATTTGCCAATCCGCGAAATGATCCTTTTTTTCCGGCCAATGAGCGATTTCGGGGATTTTGCGTAACATATCTACTAACTATTATTAAGTTAGTAAAAAATCGACCGTTTTCCGTGACGAGATAAAAAAAAACTAAAATTATACAAGTGGCAGCCCTAAAACCGTACTGATTTGGCAGATGTTTGGCAGACGCACGGGCGATTTTTTTGACATTCGCAATTTTCACCGCCGGTCGCCGAAACACGTGGCCTCTCTCCGAAAGACGTGGCCTCTCCCATACATTCCCATACGTTTGTTTTTTTCGCAAGACGCGCCGCCAGTTTTGACGCAAGAAAATTCGCGCATGCGAAAAAGACGTGGCTTCCGCCTAAGTATAAATGTTAAACCATTAAGTTTATGTAGAATACAACGATAAACATTTATTACTGAAATGTTTCATGGTCTACCTACCATAAATTTGATACAATTCATAAAGAAAAAGACATAAAACAGGCACAATACTTTGCAATATTTCACAAAGAAATGGGAAAATTAAAACAAATTTCGGTAACATTTTCTCAAGCAGCCTAAGTTTTGGGTCGCAATAAGCAACCAGTTTTCGCCTTAAATTTATCACGATGTGAATTTGGTGCTGCAGGTCTCAGAATTTCAATTTAACTTGTAATAACTTGGTTAAGTTGTTCGGATTAGCTCCACGAATTTGTTAAGTTAGGGAGCGATGAAAAATGCACAAAAATGTCCACCCTCACCGTATAGCCTTTTATGCTCTCGCAAAGAATTTAAATGTTAGGGGCATGGCAAATAGGATGCGGTGCGGCGCCGTTGCGTCGCCGGTGCGTCGTTTTTCTATAGAAACTTCAAATCAAGCTGCGCTGCGCAGATGTAAATTACATACAAATTTGACGCACCTCCGCCTCGCCCGCGCCGCACCGCTTCCTGTTTGCCATGCCCCTTATGTATTCATCATTAACGTAAAATTTTGGCCTGTCAAGCATGATAACAATAAGTAGCTACACCAGCGTCATAGAATGTTATACTCCCCGTGTAAATGTACACTGCCTACGCAAATCAGTTTAATACGGAGGTCACTTTTCTATGTCGCCTACCCTACTACTATGGAGAGACTATGGACCATTGTCGTGACCAAGGAGGTTGTGACTGATGTACCTACTCATCATCATCAGCTCCTATACGTCCCCACTGAGGTGCAAGAGCCTACCCTGGAATAGGGCGATTGGGCATTTGTCAACCACGTAGGCCCAGTACAGATTGGTCAACTTCACACTCCTTTGAATTTCTTCGTAAGTTTTCAGTTTGCAGGTTTCTTCACGATGTTTTCCTTCACCGTAAAAGCGTCATATTAACGTCCTATGACATTCGGAAACCGAAAACACATTGATACCTACGTGGTGGAATTCAAACCACGGCCTCTTGCAAAAGAGGCAGCGGCCCTAGCCACTACACCATCGGGCTTCTGTATTATTTATCATTATTGATGAAATGTAAATCCTTAACCATATTTTCCAGTTTTTACATGCGGCTATAAATAAATCTGTAGATACTATTTATTTGAAAAAAAAAGCAACAAACTTCAACTCTATTAAAAGAGCGTAAAATGTCTCTTAAAAACAGGAAGGCTTTTAAGAGCAGCCGGTTTCAATAAACTCTCCAACAAATATAGAATTGGAACGAAACGAAACTTTCATTTTAAACCTTTGTTCCCAGTTAGTGCTTCGCTTAAATATATTTCTCGCAATAAAGCAGTTAATTGACAATTTAAAATGTTTGAAAATAAAGTGTTAATTTAATTAACCCATTTATTTTATACACAAAAACTTTGTGTCGTTTGCGCTTTGCCTACCCCATCAGGGATAAAGGCGTGATTGTATGTATGTATGCAAAAACTCTCAACAGTGTCTCAATAAAACTAAAGCCAGTCCCTTTATCAATTAAGGGTCGTTGAAAATAGCTACTGTCAAGAGAAATTCCTGGCGCTTACAGAGTCAAATAAAATTCATAATGTTCTCTTAACAGCCACGTTTGCAAAGTTTTAAGGACTCTCTCAAACGTTTCTGTTTCATAAAAGCAACTTTAGGTTTATGAACAGCACTGACTTGATTTTGACTTTGACTGCAAAAGTAGGTGGTATTGTCTATTTGATATTAAATAAAAAAATTGCATATGTTGCGGTGGCGGTGGTAGCCGGTATTTATGGGCAGTCGGAACCAAGTCACATGGTTCACATCTCTGATATTAAAATGTGTAATCAAATTGAGAAAGCAAAGATTTTCAAGTAGTAAATCCATGTATTAAGAAAAAATAATAATAATATCAATAGAATTGGACCTAACATTCTTCCTAGCGGAACACCAATTTCTGGCATAGATTTCAAACTTCTTCCATTGGAATAACCACACAGAGTTCAGACTCATTGTTGAAAGTACGAGTAGGTAATAAAGATGGCAGATCTGCAGTGAAGGTGGCGTTCGGTGTTTATGGGCAGTCGGAACCAGGACACAGGGTTCATATCTCTGATATTAAAATAAATCAATGTGTAAACAAATTGAAAAAGCAAAGATATTCAAGTAGTAAAAAATATCAATATTAGCAATAGAATTGGACCTAACATTCTTCCTACCGGAACACCAATTTATGGCTTAAATTTCAAACTTCTTCCGATGGAATAACCATACATAGTTCAGACTCATTGTTGAAAGTCAGACCGTAAGTACGAGCAATAAAGATGGCAGCGCTGCGGTGGAGGTGGCAGCCGGTATTTATGGGCAGTCGGAACCAGGTCACGGGTTCAAATCCGCGAGAGTAATCCGATTGTGCCGCTGCGGTGAAACGATCGATGATAGGGTTAGGGATTTGTAACCAGCCTTTGTATAAGAATCTTCATTGTAATGAGTAATAAAATTTTAATTTGTTTGGTTATTTTTATTGTGTATTTTTGCTTATTTTATTTACCACACATAATTAAATTAGAACAGCCTGATTTTTTATTTTATGTTAACTGCGTTATCCAGGGCTAATGACGAGCTTCGCGAATGCTATTTTTTATGAATATAAAATTCAACTAAATTATTAGGAGTTGATATCAAACTGTTCCATACTAAGATATCGGCTTTAAAAGTGATACGGCTCTGCAAGACCTGACTGGACTATACATGTTACTCCTCTGTTTTAATTGAAGAGGCTGATACAGTTCCTGTGAAGTATCCTGGAGCGTAAACCCTCATTTAGCCGACGCCTGGTTGGATGCACTCCTCTTTGCGTGTCCTGTCGGCTTTGAGCTAATCAAATCATTGGCGTAGTAGGCACATAGGCACAGGCGTAGGTGACCTAATGAGTCTGTGACGTAATGCAGTGTGACTTCTCGGTGGTGGTACCAGCTTTGTGTTGTTGGAATGGAAGAAACTTGGGAAGAAAGGTTCTGTGACTGCTCATTTGTTTGTAATTAAAGTGAAATACATGATTTTGTACATCTTTTTATTATTTACTTAAAGTTTTTATTTTGTTTCAAATAAAATAATAACCTACCTTGTGTTACCTGTCAAATGATTTTTCTTTTTTATCTTCTTCTATTTTATAATTTCAGAAAGTGACAGAGCTATCCTAAATATTTGTTTAGAAATGTTTAAAACTAAAATTTTAGTCATCTTTGCTCGTAAAGTGGAAAATTTTCAGGCTAGATTTTACTTTCTTGAAATTTTTTAGTTGCTTCAATTTTAGTTATCTTTGCTCGTAAAGTGGAAAATTTCCAATGCCTGTCCCTGTTTTTTTTATGTTTTCTGACCTATGGTTTTATGGGAAGGACCCTAGTCGTAAAAGCGTCTTTCAGACGCAGAAGCTATTATAAAGACGTCACAATCGTGACGACTGGATAATAATAAACACGTAACGCTGACATAATAATGTAGATTACATTTGTATTGTAAGACATTTTTTTAATTTACAATAAGTACTTTTTTTTTAATCTGCTTAGTTTAGTCGGAAATCAAATTTATTTTTAAATTACTTTTGAAAGATATTTCGTCACTACATTGCATGCGAAAGAAGCAAGTCTGATACCTTACTAAATTAACCATTTTTAGTCACATGCAGTGACTACGGATTTCTGCCATAAGCTCATAATTAATGGATATTAAAAATTGTTATTTATCTTCCCATTCACAATCACTGCAACTGCAAGGCCACAAGCAAGGTGGATACTTCCTATTATTGTAGTATATTCTGTACCACTGAAAATCACTTTTATGCCACTGCACAAGTCCGTATTTCCGTCACGATTCTTAGAACTCACTAAATTAACCATTTAGTCCAATTTAGTCACATGCAGTGACTACTAATTCTACTATAACGAGTGCATGGGCGTAGCTCATAATGGATATTATCCATACAGCCGCGTCGGTAGCAGGTTTGGCAGCCATCCAGCGGTTCCGGCGCTGCAAGCGAAACTCTCTTTAATACCTTCCATCATCAGCGTTATGTTTGGAGGATCGTGATTTGAGTGCTGCGGTTGTTTGAATATCATTTTATTTTATCCTAGTTTAGACTGTAGAATACTACACAGCGACACAAAAAATTTGTCAAAAATAGGGGCGCCACTTTCTTCGCCCTACTGATATGGCAACACATTGATTATTTTGTATGCAAAATTAGGTGATGCCAGTCGAAATATTTTTTCCGTTTCAAAAGTTTTGTGTCGCAGTATACAAAAATTCATGTAAATTAGAATTTACCGGCATCTTCTGGGTGAGTTGTCTTTGTCATTGACTCAGTCTTTGTCATTCCTGACATAGTTAGACTAGAGTGACTAGAGTCAAGAGAAAAAACTCATTTATCAATAAAATATACCTACCTGCTCTATTTATATCATGTTATCGCTATATTATACCTACTTATGTATTTTTTATGCTAAAAATAAATGGAACAGGAGCAGCGGGCTGGTTATAATAATTGTTTCCATCAATTCCACTGTAAGCTGACACTGCGTTTTTATTTTCTTTACGCAAAGAAAAATATCCTGCAAGGTAAGAAATAAAATGTTTTCTTCCACGGTAAATAAGAGAATAATAACGATAATCCCTGTGCTCGCTTTTACGAAGCAATTACAGGTACTACCAGTAAACTGCGGCGTCGCGGCGTAGTGAAGGTTTCACATTGCATTGCCTCCTCTGCGAGCACTCAGTATAACAAGGCTTAAAGGCTACCTAATAAATTCCTACTTTCAGATTTCTAGTTTTTGAAAATAAAAAAATTTGGCGCGTGTCCCGCCCGCCCGGTGACCGGCTGTTCCACACTTTTGTACTGAGCGCAAGGCTTCTGACGTCACGCGCGTGCTCTGTTTCTTAGCAATCGTAGGCCCACTTCGGTAAATGGCCGCGATATTTAGACGAAACTGTCAACTGTCACTTTCAACTCATTTTACTTTTTATCCGGGTCTATTCGCGATAAATTTTGGTGGTAAATCATAGAAATTTACCTGGTTCCCGACGTTTCAACAATGTTTCAATTGTCGTGGTCGCGGGTGGACTCTTCACTGTATCTCTTCAAGTAAATTTGCGTACATTTTCACATTCCTCATTGGACGCAAAAATGCTTTCGCTACACACCACGCCTGCTCAACGTACCGGCACCTAGTAATTGTCAGGTAGCGTTACACTTACAAATAAATTACTGCAGTAAGAAGATGAATGGCAAAACTTTGTTATCCACCTAATCAAGTTATTCGTTAATGACACCTGAGTAGGTAGGCTTACGGCAGACTCATTAAACTAAGCTCCTGAACTTGTAACTTTATAATTAAATTGATCTTAATACGACCCGAAACCAAAGACTCGAAGTTTGAGCGCTGTAGGTATAGACTTAGCAACTATATGTAGTTTGCTATATCTTCTCCACGCGATGCTGAAGTCAATCAGAACAAATGAAGTTTAACATTGCTGCAATGCTTGGGAATTGTTAGTTGGATTGGAAGTTGGGATCTCAGATAAGACGTACGGTTAGTGTCCTAGAAAATTGACCCCCGTATTCATGCTTTGCGTACGCGTACATTGCTTGTTTACAAGGACAACTTTCTATGTTGCTGAGAGTACATGGTCATGCCTTAGACCAAGTACCTAAACGTTTTTACGTTTATTTTATTTTCATGTCAAAATCTGGTTATTGGGTCTTTAAGTTTTGCCTATGAGATTTTTACAACGATAAAATATCAGTCATCCAGCCGCAGTCTAGAAAGAGTAAATACTTATTCTCGTTTTCGGCGCAATACTGGTATAAAGATTGATTCGAGTTTTCCCTACAAAGGAATGAGGTGTTAGCAATGTAAATTAGTTTGAGTGTGTTCGGCGTTTGTTACACGGAAGTAACGTGTGGTGATCGAAGGTACTCCAGAAATGGCGTCTCTGAGACTTCCGTTTCCGTGTAATCACGTTACGTCTAATGAAGAAGGGTTTCGGGTTAATGTGACTTGCATAGTTACGTGTTCATTAAGGAACACAGGTGAATGGTGTAGAACTTCGGATACAATTTATCAGAAGTTTGGAGAACATCGGCAATTTGGGTTAAGGTTAACCTATATTTATAGGATAACATGTTTGATAATTTATTCATACTCAGCAAAAGTAAATAAATAAAAATAAATTATCAAATACGACTCTGTATTATTTGAATCGTATGTGGTAACATCGCTGAGCCAGCGTAGTAAGTAAGTAATTAAGTATGTGGTAATATGAGATGTTATAAGTATTTGAAGTTATTTTGGATCAAATTTATTATCTTAATAAAATTAATATCAACGACAACTTCTGAAAATTATATCGGCAACTAAATAAATCAACATTTCAACTTTTTAGAAGAACTATATTGTTCATTGTTATCCTGAAACTCAAATATCATAGCATTCGAGAACAAAATCTGCATACATCTACATGGAATAAGTTGGGTAAAGTTATTATGAATGGGGCGAGTAGAATTCCCAACTGTATTAAACATTTCCTTAAGCGGAGAGTGTACCAAGCGCTAATATATTACATACACAAATATTACATACGGATAATCAACTATACCCATGCCTAGACCAAACAGATACCTACATGGACCAAAAAAGACATTATAAATTAATATTTGTGTGACAGACACTGCTAACTAAAACTTTTAGGCCAAATGACGTCCGGCAATCTCGGCTAAATCTGTGACAGTCATATATTTTTTATAATGGATGTCACACAAATGGCCTCAGTTTGTATAAAAACGTCCGGTTCTCATTTCAATCTCAGTTGGTCGACAGTAAGGCTCGTATTTATAAAGCGATCTCAAGTTTGAGAGCAATATTAAGTGTGGATTTGACAGGCCGTTTCGTACTAAAATGATATTTCTGATTCAAACTCAAACCCGCTGTCACTCTTGAGAGCTGATTATATACGGGCCTAAAACACGTCTCTCTCTGCCACTTTAGACAAAATAACTACAGACTTCGTGACTGGTCACTAACCCAAACTATATTTGTGGAGTACCTAAGCTATAAGTTTAATTACTACTTTATTATTAAACGATAAAAAAGTGTTATTCATATTGAATATTTGACACGATCATTTGATAAGACCATCGTAAATGGTCGAAACGTCGAGGCACAAGCCTTGTCTCACAACAAACAAGTAAGCCGTGTCAAATATTCAATATTAATTACTACTTTTTTATGGCTAGTCATTTTGTATGAAAAAGGCAATTCTGCTGAAGGCGCGGTTCTTACTTCATTGGCATCGCCTGTGGTAAAGCTATTAGATTTTTCTACTGCAAGAAAATATAGAGATGCGAGTGCTCAGTGCATTCCCATCTTAAGTGCTGTCATCTTTGCGACGTACCGGGATTTAGTTTTAAATGTGAATTTAAAACGCTTTCGGTACAGGATTTCATTTGCAACTCACAGTTCTGAACTAAGATTGTGCAACGCTGCGGAAGTACGGAAGTGACACTGTACGGAGCGGACTTAAACAAATAAAGTTTAGATTAAAATGATCTCGCTACTTTGACTATGATCCAACTCTTCCGGGTGTACTTAAACGGATAAAATGAAGATTTTATTAAAACTGTTTTACTACTAAGTATATTTCAACTTTTAGATCGGGATCTAAGGAGGATTTCGTTTCCAAAAATCTTAATGAAAATTATTTTTTAAGGAGATACTAAGGCACGTAATTGATGTTCTCAATATGTACTGTCGTATATCTCGCAGCTTTTTTTTTCATACAAACATTTTGTGACGTCATCGCTCGAGTACTCATACGTAGGCAACATCAATATGTACCTACAGTCAGCAAAGGAGATATCACGGGGCAGGCCCGCTCGAAACGGATAAAGTTATTTCAGGAGGTTATTAATGGTTTGTCATTAAAATTCATATATTTGCACAATTTATTTGCTGCAACAAGTAAACGAAATTTCACGTAATTCCATAAATAATTTTGTGACATTATTTCATCCGTTTCGAGCGGCCCTGCCCAGCAATCGCCTTTGCTGACCGTACGTGCTTTAAGGTCTCCTTAACAAGTATCCGAACTCAGAATGAGGTGTCCGATATTTGTAAAAAAAATACTCTTATGGTAGAGCCAGCTCTATTTATCAGTCCAAAATTCTGTAGCTATTGCTACACCTGCTACGCCGTAGCAAAAGGTCTACGAGATCAACGCTTTTAGATAGACTGATGCGGAAAAGTCGATCAAATGTTGTAATCCTATTCTTTAGCTCAAAATGATTTATTAACTGACAAATCATGTGACAATTTTGTTTTATACTTACTGCATTATATTTCTAGCCAAAAATAGAAAATATATGACCATAATCTTGTAAAGGCGCTGTACATTAATAAATTTTAATCCTTCGACCGTCGGGGGTTGGTTACACAATGTACGGATTACACCAGGATTAAATTTAGGTTAAACGTTACAAGTAAGTATTTATTATAGCGTCAAAGGCTTCCTCGCTCCTTTGAAAATGCCGCCATTAACCTCCTTTCATAAAAGTAACACAATTTTGTGCAAGCGTTAAGTACCTCAGAATACTTTATAGTAAGACTAAAATACCTAAGATTATTTTTTGCCAGTATTACAATTTTGGATTTAATATATTAATTAAAATTATAAATCTTTATAGACATATTGTTTTCTAGTTGCTTTCTAGTAGGTAGTATTTTTTATCGAACCTGCAAAAGTTGCACTGTATCTACCTATTCATGTAAAAACTTCTAAAGATGTGACAAAGAGCTTAAGCAAAAGTTGAATTAAAAGCAGTTTAAGTAGCGCGCTTGAAACTTGCTAGTTAAGTTTCAAAGCTTAATGGTGATGACTTGTACAGAAGCAGTTTCTTTCAAAACTACTGTATCTTTCATGTTCTTTTTAGCTTCGAAACTTCATTTATTTATCAAACTTTTTACTTTGGATGCGAAAATTGTTTCTTTTATTTTTAATATTTTGTTACCAATTTGTTACCGAAGTTTTATCGCATATCTTACTGCAATTTTGAAAGTTGAGACAGGAGTATTAAATTTTCACATGATTTTTATAGTAGGAGTTTTGAAATAACAACTACTTACCTACCTACATTTAACTCACATTTACAGACAGTGACATAATCGGAACAAAATTTTACCAAAATTGGGAAAATAAGGTGAAAATTAGTCTAAATAATTTACCATAGATTTGTAAAAAGAAAGACATTGCTTGAGCGTAGGTAATAGAGTTGTCGGTCTACTATACCGGGTGTAAGGGACAGCGTACCAGAAACTGATAGCGGTTGCTCAGTCAACTTTCATCAGGAAATGAAAAAATTCAGACAGTTGTTTAGTTTCGTTGACTGAGTAACCTCTATCAGCTTTAGGTACGTACGCTGTCCCTTACACCGATAAATAGAAAGAGGTCCAAGCACAAGTAAGCTCACACTTCAGACCATTGTTTCAGTGAATGAATTTGTAGACTAATTGCGTCTATTACATAATGGTTACTAGTGGAAAGCAGTTAGAACTAAGTTTGGTCGAGTAGAGAATTAGCTGTTATAACAATATTACTCAGCACAAAGCTGTAACAACTCATTTACTTACATTTGCTTTGTTGAGCTAGAATAGAATATTTTATTCCGGTTTTAATTTAGGTTTTCGGAATAAAAATATTTTAATTTTTATATTTTAAAAGAGTTGCAAGGCTTCACATTTAATTGGATAGATAATTATATGAGTTTGATTTAGGAAATTTTTCTTTTATATGAGTCTGTGATACAGAGTGTTAAAAGCTATCTTAGCTTTTATTTGCTTTTTCAGAGGAGGTAAGATTAGAAAGGAAGAGAAGATAGAGGCCTTTGCCTTTGTTTAAAAGATAAGATAATAAAAATAACAAGTTACTTATTACGTTTAGTAATAATATTTTCGCGATCTAAACTAATACAACAGAGGTGTTTTTATTTGTCGGTAATATAACCATTACGGTACCTAGTGCTGCTCTCAACTTGGCAAATACACTACCGTACCTCCTTATTTACTATAGAGAATTCAGTACAGTTAAACTCGATCTGTTCCAGTACTCCACGGATCCAGCAGTTAACCACTAACTACTGTGTGTTAGCTGAAGTTTCACGTTTCGACGATTTGCGAGTCAGGTTAACTATTAATTGTTTAAGTTATACTTCCAAGTGGTAGGTCATTTATAAAGTGAATCTAATGTTTAGCTGCTTTGGTATTTGGTTCTGATTATGTCAATGCATATTTTTATTCCGTCGCTTTCATTAATAAAATGATGAACTCTGACACCAGGGTTTATCGGGTAGTTCGTTGACTCTAAAAACCCAACCGACAAGAATAAAAATATATGGCTTAATTTAATAGTAAAATTGTGAAGTGATGTAGGACGCTACAACATGTAACAAGATGTAACGTGCTACACATTGGATACAATTTTTGCTTACTAAATTTTTCATCTTTATTTTTTTTTCATTTTCTCTTTTATTTAAATTTTAGTTAGGTATATTTAAATAAAATACGGCCACAGATGTTTTTGTTTTAGTTAATTTGAGTCGATTTCGATTAGTAATTTTTCACATACATTTATTTTGTACAAAATTAATATTATTCGTGGTAAACTGGAAATCTAATAACCAAGAAACTCAATCTCTGTCCCTTAAAATTGATTAAAGTGAAGAATGGCTTTCCCTTTTGTGCCAATGGTAGCTTTCTTATTACTTCCTGCTTAATCCATCACCAGAGAAATGGGCAAAAATTAATCAAATAACGAAAAGAAATATATTTTATTTAATCGTCATTCAAATCACAATTTATACAAAAATAGTACCATAGTAAAACTAAACTTTTCTGAAATACAAAACAATCTTTAAAATCAGTTTTCTCAGAAAGATCTCTAGTTCGAGGTCTGTGTTTTGGCAATTTATCGTAATGTTTGTTTTTTTTTTTGCTTCAAGATATTTTTTATTGATACACATATCATAATATAAATATCATACAATAACACACTGGCCACTTAATAACGCTGCTAAAACACAAAGAGGTCAGCGTCATAAAGAAGAAAACCCAACAGCAAGGAAAATCCACAAACAATAAACACATGGCGGCAAAACCCTCAGATTGAAACCGCCATTATTAAGTTTTAATGACGTCGGAGCCCTGCGGTCGTAAACAAGCAACACTGGTCTCTATGTCTGTCGTAATAAGACAAATAATCGAACGAGTGTAATCCGCAGTGGGTTGTATTAAAAATGGATCGTGTGGATTTGCGGATGCAGCACTAGGTACCGTAATGGTTATATTACCGACAAATAAAAACACCTCTGTTGTATTAGTTTAGATCGCGAAAATATTATTACTAAACGTAATAAGTAACTTGTTATTTTTATTATCTTATCTTTTAAACAAAGGCAAAGGCCTCTATCTTCTCTTCCTTTCTAATCTTACCTCCTCTGAAAAAGCAAATAAAAGCTAAGATAGCTTTTAACACTCTGTATCACAGACTCATATAAAAGAAAAATTTCCTAAATCAAACTCATATAATTATCTATCCAATTAAATGTGAAGCCTTGCAACTCTTTTAAAATATAAAAATTAAAATATTTTTATTCCGAAAACCTAAATTAAAACCGGAATAAAATATTCTATTCTAGCTCAACAAAGCAAATGTAAGTAAATGAGTTGTTACAGCTTTGTGCTGAGTAATATTGTTATAACAGCTAATTCTCTACTCGACCAAACTTAGTTCTAACTGCTTTCCACTAGTAACCATTATGTAATAGACGCAATTAGTCTACAAATTCATTCACTGAAACAATGGTCTGAAGTGTGAGCTTACTTGTGCTTGGACCTCTTTCTATTTATCGGTGTAAGGGACAGCGTACGTACCTAAAGCTGATAGAGGTTACTCAGTCAACGAAACTAAACAACTGTCTGAATTTTTTCATTTCCTGATGAAAGTTGACTGAGCAACCGCTATCAGTTTCTGGTACGCTGTCCCTTACACCCGGTATAGTAGACCGACAACTCTATTACCTACGCTCAAGCAATGTCTTTCTTTTTACAAATCTATGGTAAATTATTTAGACTAATTTTCACCTTATTTTCCCAATTTTGGTAAAATTTTGTTCCGATTATGTCACTGTCTGTAAATGTGAGTTAAATGTAGGTAGGTAAGTAGTTGTTATTTCAAAACTCCTACTATAAAAATCATGTGAAAATTTAATACTCCTGTCTCAACTTTCAAAATTGCAGTAAGATATGCGATAAAACTTCGGTAACAAATTGGTAACAAAATATTAAAAATAAAAGAAACAATTTTCGCATCCAAAGTAAAAAGTTTGATAAATAAATGAAGTTTCGAAGCTAAAAAGAACATGAAAGATACAGTAGTTTTGAAAGAAACTGCTTCTGTACAAGTCATCACCATTAAGCTTTGAAACTTAACTAGCAAGTTTCAAGCGCGCTACTTAAACTGCTTTTAATTCAACTTTTGCTTAAGCTCTTTGTCACATCTTTAGAAGTTTTTACATGAATAGGTAGATACAGTGCAACTTTTGCAGGTTCGATAAAAAATACTACCTACTAGAAAGCAACTAGAAAACAATATGTCTATAAAGATTTATAATTTTAATTAATATATTAAATCCAAAATTGTAATACTGGCAAAAAATAATCTTAGGTATTTTAGTCTTACTATAAAGTATTCTGAGGTACTTAACGCTTGCACAAAATTGTGTTACTTTTATGAAAGGAGGTTAATGGCGGCATTTTCAAAGGAGCGAGGAAGCCTTTGACGCTATAATAAATACTTACTTGTAACGTTTAACCTAAATTTAATCCTGGTGTAATCCGTACATTGTGTAACCAACCCCCGACGGTCGAAGGATTAAAATTTATTAATGTACAGCGCCTTTACAAGATTATGGTCATATATTTTCTATTTTTGGCTAGAAATATAATGCAGTAAGTATAAAACAAAATTGTCACATGATTTGTCAGTTAATAAATCATTTTGAGCTAAAGAATAGGATTACAACATTTGATCGACTTTTCCGCATCAGTCTATCTAAAAGCGTTGATCTCGTAGACCTTTTGCTACGGCGTAGCAGGTGTAGCAATAGCTACAGAATTTTGGACTGATAAATAGAGCTGGCTCTACCATAAGAGTATTTTTTTTACAAATATCGGACACCTCATTCTGAGTTCGGATACTTGTTAAGGAGACCTTAAAGCACGTACGGTCAGCAAAGGCGATTGCTGGGCAGGGCCGCTCGAAACGGATGAAATAATGTCACAAAATTATTTATGGAATTACGTGAAATTTCGTTTACTTGTTGCAGCAAATAAATTGTGCAAATATATGAATTTTAATGACAAACCATTAATAACCTCCTGAAATAACTTTATCCGTTTCGAGCGGGCCTGCCCCGTGATATCTCCTTTGCTGACTGTAGGTACATATTGATGTTGCCTACGTATGAGTACTCGAGCGATGACGTCACAAAATGTTTGTATGAAAAAAAAAGCTGCGAGATATACGACAGTACATATTGAGAACATCAATTACGTGCCTTAGTATCTCCTTAAAAAATAATTTTCATTAAGATTTTTGGAAACGAAATCCTCCTTAGATCCCGATCTAAAAGTTGAAATATACTTAGTAGTAAAACAGTTTTAATAAAATCTTCATTTTATCCGTTTAAGTACACCCGGAAGAGTTGGATCATAGTCAAAGTAGCGAGATCATTTTAATCTAAACTTTATTTGTTTAAGTCCGCTCCGTACAGTGTCACTTCCGTACTTCCGCAGCGTTGCACAATCTTAGTTCAGAACTGTGAGTTGCAAATGAAATCCTGTACCGAAAGCGTTTTAAATTCACATTTAAAACTAAATCCCGGTACGTCGCAAAGATGACAGCACTTAAGATGGGAATGCACTGAGCACTCGCATCTCTATATTTTCTTGCAGTAGAAAAATCTAATAGCTTTACCACAGGCGATGCCAATGAAGTAAGAACCGCGCCTTCAGCAGAATTGCCTTTTTCATACAAAATGACTAGCCATAAAAAAGTAGTTATTCATATTGAATATTTGACACGGATCATGTTTGTGTGAAGAAGGCCATCGTAAA